>JAOEFI010017932.1:20955-39917 GCA_034621735.1 Anopheles plumbeus | reverse complement strand
TGACGCTTTTCTGCGTCTCTCGGCGCATCCGCTGTAAGATTGAAACTGCTCACTTATCTAATCGGTTCCAGCAAACCATCAGCGGAGGAACGTTTTCCCCCAAACTCACAGTCAAGGTATTAAGATTTTTCTTTTATTTCGAAAAAAAAATGCCGCAGCTCATTTTAATTTGGACGCCAGATTTGGAACGTAACGAAACGACGGGCACGATATCTAAGTAGTCAACGACCGTCTAGCAACGGCTAGGCTGTTGGTCGGCCCTCGCCGGACGCAACCATTTCGATGGCAGCCTTCGACTTTATGGCCTTCGAGGGTTTACAGCTCTCCAGATCTCCATCGAAGCGTTCGACTTTGTCTATTATTTCTTTCCCCTCTAGGGCTAGGCTAGGCTAACCTAGACGGCAATCGCTGACCGTTGGATGACAAGACGCGACGGTCTACCGATTGAAAGGATGGATAAAAAACAAATTCACCCCCTAGCCGGCAACTCGAAAGTGGGTGGCTTGTCATTTGTTTAATGATCACCGAGTGTCGCCCGATGTTGACCGAAAACTAGCTGAACTTGCTGTTTGGTCACAAACGAAACGAATCGTTTAAAAAAAAAAACGATGACGACTTGGCGAGGGAGGAGTAGTGTGTATTTATTTCATCAAAACAACCTTTTCGTCCAACGCACGCATAAAGAGAAGGGGCAGCTGGTTTGCTATGCCTTCTGGTACAGGTAGTATGTGTGCTCTTAGGACAAACGAGCATCGAATATCTTCTTTTTTTTTTGCTAAGCAATCTATTCTTTTTCAGTTCAAGAATAGTGCGAGCAGTTGTTTACTTTCTTTCCCAACGAGTTTCCGTATCCTCCGTAAAAAAAAGCGGTCCTCCCAGCGGTTCTCGATCGTTCGCGGTATCCACGAACGGAGCGCTCGCGGATTCGACGGCCAAACGACGGTTTCCGGGGAACCAACGGGAGAGAAGAGAAAAAAACGACCCCCAACGAGGACACTAAGAACACAGAAAAAAACCAACCGTCCCCGCTCGGTGGTGTCGCCAGGCCATGGCACGGGAACGTGATCATTGTCGTGAGCTGTAAGCGATCGTATGCGATTTCGTGCGAGCAAAAAACTTAAACCCGGGGGGAAAAGTAAACTAACAAAAACCAAGGGAAAAAACAAAACAAAAATGACATCCGTGGGATCTTATTTTCACGTCCACATGTTCCGTCGACGTGCCATAGTTTAATGTGTGCCTGTTGGGTTACGCTCCCGTTCCCTTTCTATTATTGCTGCCACTTTGTTGTTATTATATGTGTCACCTCCCTTTATGCCAGCATCAGCAGCAGCAGCAGCAGCATCATCTCACGCATACAGTTCCACGAAAAAGCATTAAACAACGAGATCCGCTGCCGTTCATCTCCGGCAGAACCGAAGGAAGAGGAACACCGTCCAACCAGTTGCCAGCCTCCGCGATCGACCGCGCCAGCATAAAACCCGCAGCATGTTGTTGCCAACGATCGCAAGAGTCCGACTGGCAACTCCACAGACACAGGGCGTGCGCAGACATGATGGATCCGCGAACAGTACCCCCTTTGTTTACGCCAGATCGGAGTTGATCGTGGTTTTAGAGTGTTTTTTTTTTTGTTACAATTTCTTCGCCTTCGCGGGGGAGAGAACCGGTGTGCCGTAGAACATCTGGAGCTCATTTGTGGGATGGCCACTTGTGGGAAGCGATTCGCGGAGCGCCAAGTGAAGGTTGGGCATGGATTTGTTTTTCTCAGCTTGCACGATTAAAAATAGAAGCACCTACAACACACATGTTGTGGGGTGTTTTTATACACGGCATTTTTGATATATTTTTTTTTTTTGAGGACCAAAGTTTGGGAATGTACAGATCGTTTGACTGACTTAATATGACGGTTTTTAGGAAACATAATCAATAATTGAACATGACTTCTACACAATTTCGGAATGCTTCCTAAAGAGAATATTATGAACTGCTTCGATATGAACATAGAAATATTTATGTGAACAAAAACAAACGAATATAATTCAGGAAGTTGCAGTGTCTCGAGAGGAAAAAACGCAGGAGCAAAATACAGCACAACATTTTAATCCAATCAAACGTCTCATTATCTCTCTACGCTAGCAGTCAATTAACACTCAGATCATGCAAATGACGGACCGGCACATTAGAGCCACGCAACATCGTCACATACCCGGTGGTGCCGGAAGTTATGGGTGTTGACGAGGTACACACTGATACTATTGACCAGCATTCGATTGTTGCTGGCCGGGCTGCTGTGTGGAGGGTTAAATTGTAATAACACAGTGCGCCGATAACTTTGTACCGGAGCTCTGCAATTAAATGAAATTACTCGACTGATCAGCGGGCCGAACGATGCCAATCAGATCAACGTACTCCAATCGGCTCGATAGTTCCATCGCCAGCATTCTCAGAAGGGTCGGCATACTGGAGCCCTTACCGGGGGCGAGGACTGACTGACCAGTAGACATCGATCGTATGATTGGACGAACGGCGGCTGAGATTATTGCATGGCGTATTATTTTTTTTCTAGCTTCATTTCGTTGTATAATATTTGTCATTTGCCGCTGGCCGAAGTGGCTCGGTCCTTTGCTAGGGCGCACACCATCCCACACACTGTCCTCACGGACCTCAGGCGGCGAATCGCATTGCCCTTTCAGTGATCCTGAAAAATTGCTAGCCAACCAACCCATGCCTCGACGGTCCAGGCTTGTAAATATTGACTCCCCCTCGGTTCGGGGTTCGGACGGGCCCTGAATGTACCATCCCAAACAGGGCGTCTGACAGGGTTTACGTAAACCTTACGTCAACGGACTGATTGATGGAGGAGTCTTGCGCAACTGGGAGGGAAAAAAGTGCCATCATTGCTGCAGGACATTTTTACCGATTTGATTTTTCCAACATGATTGGCCACGCAGGAAAAAGTGAGTCTAAGAAAATAGTTTTGATGAATTGATAAATGAACGGGAAGAAAACTGAAACAAGCACACAAAAAAACATGAAAACCATCCGTCTGAAGTGAAATCGTAACCTGCTAAACAAGGTGATATATTTATAGACATCATGCTGAAACATAATGATCTTTTTCTCCTCTTCTCGATATAATCATAAAGTAGGAGATTTCGTTTTATGGTTCCATGTTTTCTCCATTCACGAATTCGTATTAAGTTCAACGTGCCAACGTGTGGCTGAGGACTAATAAAAGTTCAAGAAACTCATAACAAAAACTCACTCAGACACACTGAACCGGTACAGGGCTGGTACGAGCTGGAAAAATGAAGCGTTTTATTTTATTGTCGCCCTTGAAAAAATCTTGCTCAGAACGCAGCTAACTACGTTTCAACCGTTTTACAACAGGATTTAAAAGGTGTTTTGAATTACAAACCCCAGCCAGTGCAAATTCCCGATTTCCAGCAACTCGCAGTTGCAAACGAGTTCCAGCGGGCGAGCGGCAAAACCGGAAACACGCGCGCGCACGTCACACAATCTCGTCCACGTCGTCAAGCCGGGTGGATGATTGCAATCAAATTGCGGCCGCAGCAAACAAACAAAAAACCACGTGAGGAGCTAACGTGTCTCCGGCCGGTCCGTCCTTATGTGCTGACAACGTGGGCAGTACAAAAAAAAAACCAGTGGCGGGGTGGCGAAAAAAACCCCACTGAAACCGCAGCCAGCCCCCTCCCGGTGTTACTAAGAGAAACGAGATTAGATTTTGCCGCACAAAGACAAAAATCCCCCTTATAAAATAAAGGCGATTCAATTAAGGACTCATCAAAAGCCCTTCCAGTATAAAGCAACCTCCGCTGAACCTTTGGCCACGACGACGACGACGACGCCGGCGACTTGGTTAATCGAATGGGGCAACGAGGCTTCGGACGAAAGATGCATCAGATTTGCTTCGCTCGCAGGATTGCTACAAAGGGCAATACCGAAAGGCAAAAAGGGATTGCTTTGATCGATAATGTTGAAAAATGATGATTCGAACAAACTTATCTGTGGCACCTGTTCCACCCCGGGTATCCCTTTACACTGATTGATAACAAAGAAGTTTTGCTATCGCTGTAAAACAGACACACACACACACCCTGGATGATAAGAAACCCGGTTGCTCCAGTTTTTTTATGTTATCGCGCGGGAAAGGAAAGTGTCTGCGGCGTCGTGCGCAGATTACATTCATGAGTGCAGCAACATAAAAGCTTCAACTGCTAAACAAACTTATCATCACGCTTTACCTTGCCGACCCGACACGCATTGAACGTCAATAGATGTTTGCAATCGTTTGCCATCAGTGGAATCAGTACAAGGTGTGCTGAAAATTTGACCTAAAAGCTCCCCCAGGGGGTAACTCATCGATTCGACTCATTTGAACAATTTTTGTTTTTACACAAATTTGACTTTCGAACCAAAAAAAATGTTGCATGCGTTACACACAAACGGAAATTTTCCTACAGCGAGATTACAATAATAAGGCTACAGAGCAAACAAGGCGAATAGCACAATAACACAATCCAACTCCGTTACGGCACACTTCACCCATTTGGAGCGGAGTTCAGTTTGATCTTCATTGTGCAGGCAGGAGTGAATGGGTAGCAAAGAAAGCAAAGCAACAACAAAAAAAGCCCCAGCATGCAAAAGCCCTCCATCAGCTGCCAGAGTGTCAATCCGGAGTGACATTCGCTCGCTCTCGCGGGCCGTGCCCGAGATTTCCTCCATCTATTCCAGTTTTACCCGGTTGAACCGAACAGTGTACCGTCAACCAACCTAATTACACTCGCAAGTACCGTAAAAATCGCTAACGAGCCGCACCGAAGAAGAATAGCGCCCAACATGGCCCTCCGGTTGGGTGAGGGTAGGCTCGGCTGTTGTACCAGTTTTTGCCCGGAACCTCCGCCGAACCGATGGCGCCGAAAGGAAACCACAGACCGGCCCAGCAGCCAGCCAGCTGCGGCCATGGCTGGCTGGCTGTAGCAGCCTCAGAACCAGTGACACCCACGGATAGGGGTTTCCGATGCCCCGGAGTACGCGAGCGGTCCCTTCGACTGTCTCGTTCGACGGGTGGATCAGGCGAATGTTGTCCCGTCCGGAGCAGTTCTTCTCAAAGTGATCCGCAGGCATCCCTCTGGAGATTTTATGGAGAGGAGAGTATCACAAGTCACAGGGGACATCAAGGACGCTCATAGGGGTTGCTGAAGGACTTCAGAAGCCTCCAACGAAACTAATGTGACAGAAAATCTGTATGCAATGGTTGTTCATGTTGAACGTTTCAGAGGCTTAAGTCAATTGTTCCGTGGCATCTGGGAGGGAGGTCTTAGAATGACGAAAACCAGTCGAAACATATATACAATAAGGCTTTCTGATTCCGTTTGAGAATCACTGGTGTAGGTGCATAGGTGATCCCGACACTGGCGCAGAGAACTAGGTCCCTCCAAGGCGAGTCCAAGCTGGTCTGCGCCAATTGAACCGCTGTCAAACAACATATGAAGAAAAAACAAACCCCGGCAAGTTCCGTTCACCTAAAGCTGAAACAGTTAGCAACGGAGTTCAGCCCGGTTCTAGTTCAGCCGGGGCCGGGACCGGCCAGACCTCCGGAGGTTGCAATTACCTTTCGCCACCCAGCGTGTACCATCCATTTACTGCCCCCCTGGGTTTGGACCCTTCACGATGCGGGGAGGAAAATGTCAAACAATGGTAATCGCAGAACAAATGGTGCACCCTCCCCGGGAGGTGGGGTGGGTTTCGAGTGGCGAGAAAGGAACCGAAGGAAAAGTGCTCCCAATAGGAGGGCCACCAATAAGTGGGGGAGGGGTTGGTGGGGGCCCTTCATCTCATTTCGTTGGCATCTTTACTTTATTTTTATTGTTGCCGCAGTTGTTTTGTTTCCAAGAGAATTTCGCGTTCCAAACCGCACATACAGACACTCACACACACACTTAGCAGGCTCGATTGCCTTGGACCATTTCGCCGTTGCAATTGCTGAGCGTGCGCGCGCCCTCGCGGCCCCGCGAACCCGACACCGCACCATCGCCGTCGGTTGAAACTCGATAAATATACTTGAGAAACACAACTGGCCCCGAGTCGAGGCGCTACAGCGACGAGTCATTTCAGCTGTGAAAAATGCCCGGTCGAAACCTTTGCTTCGTTTTCGAGAGAAAAAAAATGATTACCTTCAATAAATACCCTTTCGGGCGAAGGACTATAGTGTGCAGGCCAATGCTTCAGAGAGCATCAAACGGGGTATGGAACAGAACAGAAGCATAACTTGCTTGGAAAGCATTCTCTATCGGTTGGTGGTGGCTGCATAATTTACTTCCTAATTACGACAAATGTCGAGCTGTACCGACCGAACGGTTCTAGACCGTGAAACGGTACTTGAAAGAGAAGGGTTCGACACTCTCTTCTCCTCCATTTAATGCGCAAATAATGAATGACTATCTTTCCTAGCAAAAGTGAATAGAACACGCATGACACACGTTTGCCCTTTTTTGTTATTGGAGAATCAAGATTTTATGCTTTCACTGAAACACAGTTGTGAAAATACAATCAAGGAAATGGGAATTTAGATACAAACAAGACATTTAGACATTTTGTCTATCACGCTTTCTCGAAACGGGGGACGACATCTTTTAGGGAACGGTCTCCGCGGTAACAGCGAGTGCCCAATAATTGCTCCATTACGACGAAATCAATCACTGTCGGAGTAAACTTTTCCCGGAACGCTACGGGGGGTGCCCCGGCCAAGTGGCTGGGGCCCTTAGCCTACCTTTCCCAACCTAGAGGCCCGGTAGGCGGGTTCGTGAAAGTAGCATCGCAGTCGAAGCGAAAGGCAAACGCAAATCTAGCACGTCTCTTGTGTGGCGCGATCTCCCCGCACGATCGGCACCGAGAGAGCGAGGCCGCCTTGTTGTAGCGCAGAAACCTCAATTTCACCACGATTTCGATCGACAGCCATAACGTAACCCTGGGCCGTTTGCATGCGGAGGCCGCCGCGCGATGATGCAGCGATGAAGATTGAACTGCGAGGCGAAGGCGAAGTGCGCCGAGTGTGCGACACGGAATCGCGATCCGCGACATCGAAACCCATCGCGATCCCACGGACGGTGCCGCAGGATCGAAATGGGATCGGGTCCGTAAAGAACGTCGATTCACCGCGGGCCCTTTTTTCTTCTGCCTTTTCTTCATCATCGGCATGCGGCTTTAACGGGCCCATTCCTTACTCCTACGATCGTGTGGGTTGCCACAGCATCTCCTCCTCCTCCTGAAGGCACAGCGATCAACAAGATCCCACAGGAAAGGTTTTCTTTTCCCCATTTACCACCGAAGAGGGCCGAGGAAAGAATCTGTGACGGCAACTATAGCTCTATAAGGGCCAACCGGCATGCTTTGTAGGGCAAAAGGGCTCTCGCCCAGCACCACCAGCGCGCGCACAACACGGTGCGACGTCCAATCCTTCCTCCCTGTCTCGCTTTCTCGTTCACTTTTCTTTTAGGCGACCCGCATTGTCGAGGAGGCTTCACTCTGCAGCCGGCATTAACGTCGGGCCCTATTTGCGATCGGACCCGGTTCCTCTCCTGGACTTCTTCAGGGTTGTTCGGTTTTTTTATAGCGTAATTCAATCGTGAAAAACCTCCGACTAGAGTCCAGAGAACGAGACGATCGAGCGTCGTAGAAACAAAGAAGGTGAACTTAATATAATGGCCTAGGAAGGTATAGATACAGTGTGTCTTTCCCTGAAGTCCCCAGAGATGGTGTGTTGGTTAACGTTTCACAGAACCACCAAGTGCGGGGCCTCGGTCATCGGACGGCGAATTGACAGATGGTTCATTTCCGAGTGTGCCATCGAAAGGCTAAAAGTTAGGTTACGGCAGAAGAGATCGTACCACTAGAGAGTTGTAGGTATCAGACCATCGCGGAAGGGATCTGATATAAAGATACGACGTATAAGCAAAGGAAACAGATGGAAGATAGCGAAGGGCTTCGAAATATAAATATCGAAAGGCAGATAGTGAGCACCTTCAAGGGGAAGTGGGTCTCCGTAAGATATCGCCCAAGCAAGGGCAACTTTGTAGCTCGATGTTGGCTGCCGGAGCGAGCTACGGTGCCTTGTCTGAAGAACCCTTTGATCGAGTCCTCCGGGACATCTTAGACGCTCCGGATGTGTGCGTTCCGGGCACCGTAGCGAACCACCACCAACCGACCTGCGAGGTGCCTTGCCCTGCCGGTGTCGTCCCAAAATGGCTGATGACGGATGAGCCGGATCGTTGAAACCTAAGAAGTGATGGAGCGAAGGAACCACGAAGAAAAAGAGAGGGGAAGGCATGCTTCCTTTCAGCACCGCAAAACCTCGGACCAAAAACTCCGACGATCACCGCATCGGGAAGAAAACGTCGACCAAACACGATCACTCTTGAGCAGACACTTTTGTGTTGCTTCGCGCAGACCTCAGCATTGCCTCGATCGAGCGTTCGCGGCAGCTTTCTCGTTTTGGTTTCGGTTCAGTTTTGGAAGGTTTATGCTTTTTTTTTTTGTAGAACTACTCGAAACCCTACACCGCGCGCCACCGCCGCCACCGCCTGTCGTCTGTGCGTCCTCGATCATATGCGTGGCTTTCATTTACCTTTTTTGACCCTATAGAGCTGCTGGTGCTGTCTTCTCTCTCTACACACTACCTTTCCTCCTGCTCGTGCTCCACGATCGTCACCTACCAGCTCGCGCCGTTACACAAACAAAACAGACAAGATCGACCTCGTCTCGGTGGTGGTGGTGTTGCTGGTGGAGTTTCGGTTGGTTGTGCTAGTCTAGTCGAAAAAGGGCAACCAAAGGGAGAAGAAACGAAAAACAAAAAGTAACACCCCAACCAACCCCGACCAAACTGCACCGTTGTGCCACTGCAGGGCGCGCAGGTCGTGCATCAAAACTATGCAGATACATGCACCACCGCATGCACCATGCACCACCGTTCGGAACCTAAACGCACTTTATATGCTGTTCTTTCCCTATACTTTCCGACTCTCGGAGTCCACCATCCGTGACTCCGGTTTCGAAGGCCACTAGACAGGCACCGGCGGTAGGTTTGCTGCCCGAAATAAAACAAACGTTCGTCCTACGCTTTCCCGAACTCGTTGTTTTTTTTTTTTTCAAGTGCCCTTCTTCTGATGTTGGCCCGCCCCGCTCGAACGATGGATGAGCCACGTCTGTGGTGGGTGTACGTGCTATGCTGCACGGGGAAAAGGGGCACCGCGCGCCTACATATGTTCTCCCAAATGTCGCAACGCCGCGTCTTGACCTAGACCAAATGTGTTTCCAGCGCATAACGGTTGCAAAGAGCATCAATTAGTGCAGGGGAGCATGGCTTTCGGGGACATAATGAGTGTTGTGCACTATATTTCACCCTATAACAGACACAAGTGACACAGAAAACGACATGGAAACCCCTTTTTCTTTTAAAGAATACAAAGCAACACAAAACTGTCTTATTCGAAAGCGTACACCTCATCATTTGAAATGCTATGTTTCCGCCTTTAGATGTATCAATCTTAAACAGTGAACATTTTCTCGATCTCTTTAGAGAATAATCTCTCAATATTTAAATTTCTGAAATTGTTTTTAGTTATTCAAGATCTGAAAAGGATTCACTGAAGAAATCAGTTTTCCTCTCCGAAGCAAGAAGAAACCTTCAAGTGGCCATAGAATGAACAACGTCGTCATCGTCGTGCCTGGCCATATCCGCCATATGCCTGCACCGTAAATGCAACTGCGCACCTTCCTGCGTCGATGCACGTTCGATCAAAACCATGGGACAGATAAATGAAACCAACCAACAAAAAAAAACGCCAAAGAATGCAGCAGCTGCTACCGCAAAGGAAATGATTATTTTCCGGTTGCTTCGATGTATTTTACTTGCTGCCGAACTACACAGTAGGCGGTACACATAGCGCAACATCAGCAGATACAACAACATGGCGGCTGGCCGGCCGGTTATGTTTATGTATGGGTATGCACATGCGGAGCATATATATATATATATATATATATATATATATATATATATATTTATGCTTCTCACATTTCAACGCATTAGTGTGTCAGTGTTTTTCTTTGATCTTACGGGGCCTGCCTTCTCGTTTATGTTTTGTTTTCGTCTCTGTTTACTCCGCACGTTCGCCATCGAGTTTCAGCGTAAAGGAGTGTGTTTTGTTTTCTTTTAGTTTTTCGTTGTTGGTCGAATGTTTTTCGGTCCTCCTGCGGTGCAGCGCTATGCGGCAGGTTTTATTTGAAACGACAGATGGTTGTATTCACTGGTCTTGAATATTAACTTACAGCACGAAGGATACGAAAAACCACTCGATTTATCTTTTGAGGTTATGGTTCGACTAATTCCCTCATTAAGATCTTCTCAGCTGAACTTATAAACTCACGGAAAGAACATGGACAGCTTCAAGACACCCCAGTAGCAAGCAAGAGGTACTGCCGCTATCAAAGGCTCCGGTAATACACTGCCGTTGTCAAAAGCTACATATTCATCCATTAATCCGAAATAAATCAAGTCGAAAGTTATACTAAAAATAGTAAATGCATCTTCTTTAAACAGATATGCACATTTCTAACAAAACGTGATCGTAAATTTCAATGAAACAAACGAAAGCCCCTAAAACTAAAAAAGTTAACGAGAAAATGGAAACTTCGAATCACATTTATAACTGGAATTTCTTGACACACATTTCAAGCGAGGATCTGTTTTATTTATTTATGGTTTTCTTTCTTCTCGCAGAAATCACATTTCGTGTACATAAGCCACACATACGCTCATCTCAGTTCGCCAGAATCTGCCACTGCTCCTACGCTCCAGACGCCTCGGTGTGATGATGCAAGACGCCGACTGCGGACCCAATTATCCATTTCGTGCAAAAGGGGCCGTGTTTTCCTCCGTACATCTGTCAACAAAACAGTGACATTCATTGTGCCCGACGACATCGTATCCCGCCGACAGGACGGAGAACGTGTGCACAAACAACACTGCCTCTCCCCCCCCCCCCCTGGATGCGCATCCACCACCCCTCCCCCCACTGCACGTTTATCGCTGATCGTGCGACATAACAATGTAAAAGTGGCGATAGGTTTCGATAAGCACATGCATCTGAAACATGCAGCAGCGCATACCACGGCAGCAAGCAGGCGGCGCGTCATCGGCGAACGTGGTGGGTCACGTTTGCGATCCATACGTTTGGTGCGCACCGGGAGGTTTCCGCTTGCTTTTCCTTTGCCGTTTTTACTAAACATGCCAATCGTACTCGTAGTCGCTAATCGGTTAAAATTGGAACGTGTTTGATATTCGATTAATGGATGTTTCGCTACTAAAAAGAACATCTTCTGTTCGCGTTTCAATCATCAAGCAAGAATTCCAACTTATTGGGGTATAGTAGAAGGTAAAAATCAAGAACACCCATAAAAAAAACACTTTCGATAATCCACCCTCAGCGTCATTAACAATGTGGCACGTCTACTTTCTTCATGTCGGTTTAGTTTAGTAGTTTCCCTGAGTATATGTCTGTTGCTCGTTCGTATCGAAAGCTGACTACGTGCTTTCATGCTTCGTGTTAGATTGCGATTTGAAGAAAATAAAAACATGCTCTTGTTGATGTGTGTGTGGAACTAGGTGAAAATTAGGTGGAAAAATGTCAAAGAAAATGCACCGAGTTGAAGAAGATGTTAAAGTCAGGTACTCATCATCGTCATCATCATTAAATAATCAGAATCTGAAACATCTTTTAGAAATGAATAACTGTTCAAACAGGTTGTGAAAAAGATATGATTAAACCACCGTGGCCTCCTACCTATTCCATGGAAGGATTAAGACTAGGTTTACGAGACACATCCGAACTAGCCACGAAAGATATCTGCAACTAGTGGTGGAGCTGCAAAATGGCGAAATCAAAACTGCCATTGGACTGCAGCAGACAGTCTGGTGAAACTTTCATGTCAAAGTCCCTTTAGGGCGCCAGCTTGTTTCGGAAAAAAGCACAGCAGCTGCCAATCGGATCCCTTTCGCCAACTGGCAGTTCGATGTGGTTCGAAGACCGGCTGGCTGGCTGGCTTGGACCGGCCGATTGCCCGCGGTCCGGTTCGGTTTGCGAGCGGGATAATTTCACTTTCCATGCACCGAAATCCCAGAGCGAAGTGCAGCACCCAAGTCGGACTCTGTTCGAGTGCGCCGGAAAACGGCGCAACAACGGTGCAGTAACGCGTACTGGCCCCGACCGCCGTGCCCGGCCATCGTTAGCGGCTTATCGAGCGATCTGTGTGCTTCGCTGCTGGCACAAACTTTTCCCAAGACGCTTACCGACAATCAGGTTAATTTATCGCAAAGCGGTCTCTGGGAAGACTCGAGTGGTGTTGGCGCACCCCGTTCACAGTTACGTGCGCAGTTAGGAGGTTTTTGGGATAGAAGAAACATTAGCGTCCAGCGAGGAGCCTCCCGGCTCCCTGTCTGTCCCTTCCCCTTTTGGGAGGGCGAACGAACCGTTGCTAGCCTGGGATGGATAGAAACTATCGCCGGAATGGATGGAGCTGGTTTGCGCTGCCGCCCGCCCGGGAACTGAATTGTACGTTTATTGCACACCAGCAAGGGGTGCCCACCAGAGTTCTGCTAGACCTTACCTTGAGTAGCGGAAAAGCACAAGAGGTTCTGATTGCCCCCAAACCCACAAGTCCATCCGAAAGGCAGTTGAATTGAAAGTATTCTTTAAGGAAGTACAGGAAATCGCAACGCAAACACGTAACCGTGCTGAAGTTTCTTCGGTTCACATTTCCCTAGAAGGGTTGGTATGAAAACTGAAGCAAATGGAGAAATTTATTGGATTCAGGTGCAATGACCTGGGTAAAAGAAAATGACGAAGGTATTGATGTTAAATGTGCTTTATATGCTGCTGGTAATGAAACATACCGAAATGAACATTTGATCGTTCAAATATAAAGGCAATTAATAAAGAAGAAATACTCCTGGAAATATTTCAAGCGAAAACGTAAAATTTACAAACACATACAAACGATCTAACAAAAACAACAGAGTGCTCCCGCAAAATATAATCAGTCATCAACCCTCAAGCACAATCTTATCTATCTGCATCATGTCTACGTCTTGTAAATAAAAGAAGAGAGCGCCAGAAAAAGGCCGAGCATTGAAAAGGCGATGAATTTCCGCTGAAAAATTATATATTCGTTGACCGTCCGAGAATATGCTGTATTATGCTATGGTTATGTTTTCTATGTTTTGTTTTCTAAGAAATAAGCTTTCCGTCCAGTAAGCTCCTGCCATCTACGCCATGCAACGAAATCCAGCGCGTCTCGTCTCTTTTGCCAATTTCCTTTCGAATGCTGCTCGAGATATCAGGGGCACAAACCGGATCGTTACGACGGTGCGCCCATTCACCCGCCGGGAAGGGAGCTCCCGATATACCCGGAGCCGGCCAAAGTGGTCCACCCGGTGGAGCAACCCCCGGCCCGGATCCATGTTTCGCTCATGTTGCCAATCGAGCAACAAATCTCGAGCTCGAGAGCGCAGTCACGACCACCAGATGGAAAAGGTGAAACGGCGAAGACGGTCGTCGCCATTGCCAAAGTGTTAGGTGTTGCAGCAAACGGGTGCACTTTCTCAAAGGAACGAGTTGGAAGAAATGCACAAGTAAACTACATACTGGGTGCATTAAACATTAAATTAATAACTGTATGAAATCGATTCAATGGCCAGGAAGCAAGTAGCTTTTAGAAGCAATAAAAAATAATACTAAGCAAACAGAATCGGCGGCTACATATGCCAACGAGTCACAAATCAAATGAAATTAAAACATTCCGCCATTTATCAAACAGGCCACAACAAATCGGTTTGATGATTCCACCTCTAACAAAGGCTAAGCTAATAAACACGAAGACAGACAACTAAAAAAAAAAAACCGCTACGGATCAGGCTTTTTTACGGCCCCGGCTCAGGAGAGTATCGATTCGCAAAAAGGGCCATAACACAGAGCTCCTTCAGCGGTCGTATATTTTAATGACTTCGACGATTGCCGTAGCCAAGAGACCAAAAGCCTAGCGGCGCGTCTGGCGCGGCCGTGGTTTCGAAGCGTCCCGAACCAGACGGCCAGCCAGGTTTCTTCACCAGCAGCAGCAACATGGGATGTTGTTATAGATCTCCATCTCCGCAGGGTTTTGACACCGAATCGTGCCGAACGAAGCTGTAGAAGCAGCACTAGTGCTTCGGTCTCGCGCGTCTGCTTCGATATGGTTTTAATGCACCATAAAACATGGCGTGACTGGGACCCCGCTCGGGCCGCCGCCTCTTTCCCTCCCAGTGGAAAGTGGATGAGAGGCGAATGACAGAATGTTCATCAATTCCTTTGCTCTGGCAAGGGATGGGCCAATGCGAGCTAAGGTAAATTGGCTTCTGTTCGTAGAAGACATGTAAATTTGAACTATATAATAGCATTGGAAACATGCATATATTTACGTTAAGGAAATAAAAACACGTTTCAGGTATTATGAAATGCAATAAAAAAGAGTATAACAACACACTTTTAAGCATCGAATAGAATAAATGCAAATCGAAAACAGTATGAAGTGACTAACTGATTTGAAAAAATATCACCAAAAGAACATTATAGATATAATAAAAGTATTTAAATCCATAGAGGGTACCAGCATTCAGAAAATATGATTAAGAGACAAAGATAGAGAACACGACAGAGGAAGGTATTATGTATTATAGAAGGTGATAGTTTATCCCCAAACTTATGTTCATCAATTCCATCTCCAACTTAAAAAAAACCTGTTGGACGTATAGGATTTCTTTGAAGTAATTTATTGTTACTGTAATTAAATGTTGCTCCCCCCCCCCCTCCCCCCGTTTTCTAAACGGTCCACGACACTGTCAAGGTACAAAGGTAAGGGGCACGGAACGATCCGAACGACCAGACACACTGGATAAAACTTTCGTCTCGTGGACTTTCGTGGACCGCGTGCATTTTCGATCTCGATCGTGATCCGCGCGTCCATTCATCCCTTGACGTGCCTTGGGTTTCTGATCTCCGCAGGACTGGAAAGAAAGTTGTCCGCCACTGGGGCGCGCGCGCACCCTACCCTCTACCCCCTCTCGAATCCCGGTTTTTTTTTGATTTTTGTTTCGTTTCCCTCCACTTCAACCGATCTGAAAGTTTTGTCGACCCCAAACCACTCGCGGAGTCGCGCGTGTCCGTAGAGTTCGTTGGTGTCTGACACCATCTCCAGCAGCCAAACAGGCCACCCCGGTCGACCCTCCCCCAAGAAAAACACACCACCAACCACTCATCTAATCAAAATCACCTATCTCCGGGCAGGCCTCCGACAGCGCGAGCGCTGGAAGATGGGGGCCGTGTTTGTCTCTCGTTTCGCGAGTTGAGAGGTCTTAAAGCAAGGGGGGAAGAGGGAAAAGAAACACAACAATCAAACCGCCCACTACTAATGCATCCACGGATCACGGCCCCAAAGACATCCCTCGTGGCGCCCGGGGGCCGCCCAACAATAGCACAATGGACAGGTACACACAATAGCCGAAGGCACGGATTTCGCGGCCCGGGATCCGGTTCAACGGTTTCGATGGCTTTCGTACCGGTCGACGTCAGCTCCGTCAGCCCCGTCAAGTCAATGGCAGCTAATGCAACCGCATGCGATACTTTTTTTACAAACAGTTCATCAAAACTTCTATTTTCGATGAAGATCCCCCGCCGTTGTTTGCGCGGCCAAGCATCGAGGAAACATTAAGCAGACTTTTTTTGGGGACCAAACCTCAAATCAAAACAGTAAATTACAACCGCAGCAATTAAACAGCGGGAGCGGAAAAGAAAACAGACGCCCTTAAAGAAGAAAGGACAGAAGAAAAAAAAACCTCAATTACCTCGTTTCGGTGCCCTTATCATTTTATGTCGTTGATAAGATTAACCAGCCGCAGAAAGAAACCGGTGCGGTGCGGCAGTGCTGGAACCAACCTAAAAGGGCCTCCGCACAAAACAAAACAGGCAAGATACGGCACCGGGGAACTTGAGATGGGTGGTGGAGCAAAGAAGGGCGATATAACGTTTGCGGTTTTTTATTCTATTTTCCCTCTCTGTCTCTTTCTCTCTCTCTCTCTCTTTTTCGATCGTGGAACGAGGCGCGCGGAAAACAAAGGACGGTCAACCATCGTCGACGGGGGGTGTGTGTGTTTGGGGAGGAGGCACACACTCTGGTGTGCCATCGTTCCAGTTTATTATCGTTTATGCGTTTGCGTTCTACGAGTGCAGCACCAACCATCGCGCGTTGTAACATAGCACAGCGAGAACTGTGGCCAACCGCGTTCGAATAGGCTTGCTTCGATAAGGAAAAGTGGAACCACCATGCACCGAGAAGTGGAGCCCATTAAAGATTGTGTTTTAAATTGAATCTATCTAGACGTAGTGTACCCAAGTTGTTTCATGCGAACTGGCTCATTTGAATATGAAACATTTCAGACAAACCGTGTCGTCGTCGTATATAATAAGGCATAGATTTGAATTGGGAATTGGGAAGCCACTGTATGGAAAACAAATTGACAGTATAGCAGAAATTATATAAATTTTCCCAACATACATTATTCCCAAGTACATCCCAAAGAAAAGGGCTTCTAATAAATGTGGGGTTTGAATTAATAAATGTAACACTTAATAATAGACACGAAAAGGGCAATCACACCAACACACAACTATGGCCGTGTGCGAAGCTTATGTGAACGTTGAACCAAGCCACATCTAATAAATCCAAGTGAGAATTTGCATAAAGCAGAACAAAAAACGCCCAGCGAAACTTTATAGATGTAGCCCACCGAAAGACATCGCTCGGGTCGGCAGAGTGTCGCCGTGTGATGCTCCCTGGCCAATTTCACTATATGCGCCCCCGACTCTCGTCGGATGGAAAGGAAATTGCTCGCTTGATTGAGGAAGTTGATTGATTTCGGACGCAATAGAGAAAGAGCAGCAACCAGAGACCTCCGTCTTCTACATTCTGCACTGAACAGCGAGAAGAAAAAAACAAAATCCCTCCCTCAAGCAAAAAGAACGAAGCCGAGCACCATCGTTCAATGTCGAAACCATCGAAAAAGCGACACACATCACCGTTAGGACGGGAGCATTTTATGCTTCCTTTTTTGGGGCCTTTTCCGCTGGGTCTGTGTTCAGCTGCTGCTCGTGTGTGCTGTCCTAATTGGAAACGACTCGATGGGGAAAAGACGTGTTCGTGTGTTTTTGTTTTTTTTTGCTTCCAAGTGAACCGTACCAACCTACTTCTTACGGCTGACTTACCTGTGGTATAAGCTGTCTGAGCAGTCACAGAATAATGACAATTTCTGGAAAGATACAACCGAAATTACATTAGGTTAGAATAATATGTGAAAAAGTGCCATCACATAAAATATTAATGACATAAGATAAACACTCTTCGTATAGCGTATATTTTATGATATTCAATGTTCATGAAACATATAACTGCAATGAGCTAAACCGGACAGTCACGTCTTTTGACCGATAGATCTACAACCAGCATTAGGCGAGGGCTGGAAGCAACCGGAATGCCATCCAACGAACACTTACTTATAAACAACCAGCGTGCAACGATCATTTAGTGAACAAATTGAATTTGTTTTCCATGTGCTGTCCCTTCATGGAGAGAAAGAAAGAGCATCAAAAGGAAATAATCAAACATAGTTTTCCAACTTCGGCGAGCCCTTACGAGTGAGTAAGACAGTGAGAAAATTGATAGAGAAACCAAAAGACAACGTTTGTGGGCGTGTGGGTGTGTGTGTGTGTGTGTGTGTGTGATCTGGTCCAATAATTCTGTCTACAATTAACATTCAACGTGACCCCGCGCACAGCAGTTCCAGCGACGCAACACACATCTATCAGCTGCACAATTGATTGAATTGATGAGTGTGCTTTCATGCGTGGAGATATACGCTGTCCCTATCTGAGGGCAGAAGAAGATAAATGGGTCCCTTTCTTTGAGAACGCCGCCTCTTTAAGGGTGGTGGTGGCCATTCGGAATGCATATGTTATTCATATAAGGGACACAAAATCATCTATTCTATACAACATGCCAGTTTTCTTTCTTTTATAATTTTATCTATACGAAGTGTTATTGCAGAAAAGCTAAACAGTATTCAAATTATTCTAACTTTAATTCATGGATAAAAAGAAGACAAACAATATATTGTTAAGCCACCGATTAACTGTTGACGATGCCCTTCTGCCATGCGGGTCTACAATTTTTTTTCATCTTTAAACTAATATGTTAGAAGGTTATTAATGATACGAGACAGGATAGCAGATCTTCGTCTTATCCTTCTTATGTATTTTAAAAATACCCCAGTACCAGAACGCAATCGGAGGCTTGGACCCCAGATCCCAAATCATCACTGTAACAAATCGAATAGTTTGTTATTTTTACTCTGCTTTATGAGAGTACATCTACAACACATTTTGTGCTTTTAACAGCAAAGGTCACTCCAGTTAGCACTTATTCAACAAAAAACAATAAAAATATAGAAAGTCGCCAATTGAAAATTGGCAACCAAACTATTGACCGACGATATTTGAGAGCAATCTGGGAATGGAAAATACTACACACTGCGACGCGCCTGCAGTTTCCGTCCGAAAAGACTGATCGCGTGATGTCATTCCGTTGTTGCGGGTGAAATGGAACCTGGCCAACAACAACAAGGCAAGCGAGGGCAAAAAAGAGTGTATATCCTCTACTCATGCGGATATGAACCCCCCCGGGCCCAAAAATCGTCTCCCACCTCCGGTCGCCTTATAAGGGATAATTGGAGAAACTGCGGTAAATCTCCTGCCCGCCAGACAGGGGGGGGGGGGGGGGGGGGGGGTATTTTTTTGCAA
>JAOEFI010017707.1:36403-64992 GCA_034621735.1 Anopheles plumbeus | reverse complement strand
ACGATGCTGTGATAGACGTAGACGTCCTTAAATGTTGTTTGTAATTGTGATATTGTTCTTAGAATATAAGATTAGAATATAAGACTTTCCTTACCAATATTGTAAACACACCCAAATATATGGTTTTTATAAAAAAAAAAAATGTTTATGGGGCGCTACCGAATTATTCGCGAGAACCATCCGAATCCACTTATTTGATTGCACGTCATACGTATCTCCAACTTTTCTAATCTTTCAAATGCTTTCCTCAATTCCACAGATTCCGGGCGATCCGGGCTACAGGCGGACTGGCGGCTTCTAATGGACTGTTGGCAGTGGAGAAGATGGATCCATCAGCATAATTTTCCGTCTGCGTGTAAATCAGCTTACGGTGGAGATGGGTCTATCATAACGCCAACCAGAGTACAGGTGCCAGACGCCAGAACTATTCGTTACCAGACAGGTGATGGACGATGGCGGTCATATACAATCTACGGCAGCGTGTCTTAATTAAGTGAGAGTTGATAGTAGAGTCGTGTGTGGCAGCAGACGAAAATCACGATAGAGCTGGTGATCGTCGTAAATTAAACTGTGTGACCAGCCATTCGAGGGCCTGACAAACCGTGGCGAGAACAGTGCTTTGGCGCCTGTCTGCCGATGTTGGGAAAAATATTGTAAAACCTATTCAGTTGTTGTGCGAAAGTGCTCGTTGGATCAGGGTAGAGTCTATATTTTATTTTGTTATTTTTATTTCGCATTTAGAATTTAGTTGGCATTCATATTTCGCTAAACCAGTACTAAAACCATGTAAATTCAATTTTAGCTCTAATCTGGCGGTGTTTTCCAGACCGAAACGAATTTTCATTCGGCCCTTCAAAAAAAAAGTAAAAGTAAAGAAGTGTTTTAATCGGGTGTTAACCATGCTACAGTAAAG
Organism: Anopheles plumbeus; assembly: GCA_034621735.1. Lineage (NCBI taxonomy): Eukaryota > Metazoa > Arthropoda > Insecta > Diptera > Culicidae > Anopheles > Anopheles plumbeus. The sequence goes on along the minus strand of JAOEFI010017707.1, from coordinate 64,079 downwards.
TGCTACGTAATCGATATAAGCTGTACCGATGCTCAGCTGGGAAGCAGTGAAGTGAATTGCGGTGTACCATAGCCAGTGAAACATATGATCGTCAATTCAAATCCTTTCTACTCCGAGGGTCACAAAGTTCAAAAGTGAAAACGGAAAGCAAAATGAATGTTAGCACAAGCGTTGGTTCATTACGCTTTGTGGCATGCTGGTTCATTGTTTTCCTTGCGATTTCTGTATTTGTTGAAGGTAAGTTGAAGCAATAACTTAGTTCTTTCTTCGATGGTATAGTTATATTTCAATTTTGTATTAAAATGTTTGCAATGTTGGAGCCATTAGCAGTCCGTTAACCACTGAATTTTGTTAGAAACTGAACTGAAAAGTTCAACATCAAATCGTGAATCAGTAAAAAAAGATATTTTTTATATGAAATATTAGAGAACGCAAGAGAAGGGATTGTGATTGATAAAATTCTAAATATACTACGTTCTAGATGACTGTCCATCTAACGTCTTTGTGTTATATAACCTCAAAACATTTTATGGCATGAAAAGACAAAACAAGGCAGTATCAGAAGTCCGTGGGCCTACAGGACGTACGTGGTATTTGTTTATTTACCCACGGCTTAAGTGGCAACGCTTCCGGAGGAGAATGTTATCCTGAAATAACACCGACAGTTATGGGCTACTAAGACGGCTCTGTTCCCAGTGTTTGTGTGAGTTGAAGATGCAGGAGGCGTGACAGCCCTCGACATGAACCAGTTTTTGCGGGTTATGAAGTCGCAACATGAATCGGAAACAGTGCCGGAAGGATAAACAATTCTTCCGACTTTCCTTCATCTTAGTCGGCACTTCCTAATGCAATCTTCGACCCCGTTTCAACCGCTAATTAATTTTTGAAGCTAATGCTCTTTACGCATCATAACACACAGCCAGCAAGGATATTGACTTGGTAGTATCCTTCCTCAAGAATGCTTATGTTGCTCTCGCTATGGATCAAGTTCCCGGTCCCTTAGCTTCCATCATATTCTCGATCCCTATGTGCATGTTTCGCCCTTGGCTTACGCACGTTGTGGTAATGTGATACGTGGTATCGTGTGCAATGTGTTTTTCTCAACAAGGGTCAAACGGAATGTAAAGGACAGCAAAGCAAGCAGAGAGAAATAGCTGATTAGCTGAAATATTTTGTCTAATCTCAATTTTGTGCCAATACCAAACCAGATCAATGTATGAGAAACTCGAACAGTTTCTAGTTCGAACATTAGAAAAGGTTAACACGCGTCAGAAATTAGTGTTGGGTTTCTTTCCTTCATGGGGAAGGTCCTCTCGGCTACTGGATACTGTTGGTAGATGAGGACCGGATACGGGACAGCAGATAACATCCTGCAGACCGCACAACAAGCTATACAACTTTGAATTTAACTTCAAATCAGTTTTTCAAAAGGAGTCGGCAAACGGTTTGCCCTAAAACGAGTTGCGCAAATCCCAGGAGTATCACAAACCGAAGATCATACGATGGGATGGAGAGACGAAAAGGTCAATTTGAGCGACATGGAAAATTAAAAGTGATTCATCGTCCCCTGAAGAATACCCGCTGTAGCTGTGGAATTTCATCTGAATGCCGAGCTGTCCCTCCTTAGAGATCGATGGAAATGATTGGCCGTTGGGTGTTGGGAAATTTTCAGAAGACGCAAGTTAAATACTGTCGCATTGTTTACTTCTATAACATACTCTTTAGAACATCGGTGTAGAACAATTTATGCGACTAGTTTTCCGTAGAAAGGATGGCATAAACAATACAAACTACGGACACACTTGAGAGCAGGAAAAGTTGAACCATTTTCTTTTGTACTCTCGTTAAATGATATTTTGTTAAGACTATGAACGTTTTATGAGGAATGTGTGTGATATGCTTTAATAGTTTTGGGAAATACCCAAAATTGATGAATAGTGGAAACAGATTAAGAACAAGCACTTTCTTTGCACCCAAAACGATTGGCCTTTTGATAATTGGATGATTTAATGAAATTTATGCGGGGGTAGCCTGTTGTAATTTATCAACACGATGCTTCAGAAAGGGTTTATTGTTGGCTAGAAAGGACTATACAACTACTTCCCCAGGCGAGTTCCGATCCGTCCTGTGTTGTTAATGAGATGAAATAGATTGTTTTAAAATGGTCCGATTCAAGGGTCCCTTTGAATATGACGTAGGTTTTACTCCCGTCTCGATGTTGCCGAAAACGATAGCCTCTAAATGTCAAAAAGGTAATGTACAGTTATCCTCCGGCGATCGTTGGAAAAATGTGTGCAGATGTGAGACGCTATTACGTTTAACTCTAGTGCAGATAGTGGTGCGCATCATTCACGGTCCAATAAATTCCATTTAATAATTCCGAGTGGTCATTATGGATGAAGATTTTCCCGACTGTCGTAAAACTACGGCATAGCACATTCACGGGCGTTGATTCATATTTAGGGCAACAGAAATGTTCACCAGTTGCTGCTCGGTCAATCCTAACCCGAATGTGGAAATCGTAGTACGTTCCCCGTTTGAAATATTAAATCGGCACTGTTTCAAACCCAATGGAATAATTGAAAAGTGAAATATATGAAGATTTGTAAACGCTTTCGATCGAAATGCGACCAAAAACAAAGTTGAAACCTAGCACGAAATGGTGAGTGCGATATTCGGGTTTTAGGGTTTTAGTGCTTACAAAATCCCTGGGATATATCCGTACGGTGGGATTACAACACAACTGTCAGCCGCACGCACACGCCACGAAGAATGGCCCTTTTTTCGTGCCGTCGTATGCTACCCCTATTCTTCGCCAGGCTTCCGAGAGGGTGAACAACGAAGCGGAGGACCCAGAAAAAAAATTGGCCAATCTATCTAACTAATCAACTATCGGGGAAACTAGGGTGGGGGAATATTTTCTAATTTCCAATACCGCCGTGCGGCAAAACCGGTGGAGGGAAGTTTCGCATGCTGGCGCAGCTTGCAGCGCAAGGCCAATCTAACCTCATCTGACGTTCCTCTGGCCGACCATCGGAGAGGCTTTGACAAAGCTTTCGACAAACATCAAATGGAGAGGGGTTTCCGATTGTTTATGATTACGATTGAAATCACCAAACGGGCACGGGAACGCGCGGATTGATCATGGGCCAAGGGCTCTAAGCATGGTTGTTCCCTCTTGTCTCTCACCAGGTGGTTATTCGCAACGTTCGCTGCTTGTCCCCCAGGCTAATTTTGTGCAGTGTAATTTTTTTCAACCATGTACGCAGCTTGGGTTCGGTTTTGCGTCGGTTTTTTTTCGAATTCCAAGAACAGTGTATTTATAAATTCTGTAGTTTCGCCCTACCGCTTTTGAACCACGTTCAAACCACATTAACGGCGTCATTCTTGGAAAAAAAGGATGTGATTTTTAAGAGTGTCCGTTGTTTACGGTTTTTTTTGCTGTTGTCAACCGACTATGGACCTTATTTTAGATAAATTACGTTTCATGCTTACAATACGGCCTGGCCGTCCTAAATAAATCTAATAATAATACTACATTTCATGCTTGATACAATGGACTCGTGTACATAAAACAAAATGTCCCGCTCCTTTCCGGGAATAAGGTGGAAATGATTCCCTTTACTATCATCAAAATCACTGGCTGCAGTACAGTGTGCCGTAAGTATACGAATCACGATAACATCTTATTCACACCCAGCCAAACCCGTTGTCTTGTGCAGCAAATCCGGAAGAAAAATCTGTTCCGCATCGCACCGTCGTTTTGGCTTTGTACAAAGCGTAACGCAAAGAAAGCCGACAAGTATCAACTCATTAGACTAATGAAAAGATCTGCCCCCGAAGATTAGCTGTGTAGGGTACTGAAGTGCTCGAGAAATGTTTCATCACAGTGTCAAAACTGTATACTGTGAATACTGTCATGCTGCTGTGTGCTGCTTTTGGCGAGAGTGATGCGATCCAACGAGATGGGCATCGTCAACGTTCACCGCAACTGCATCCATCCTGAGGACTCCGCTCGGTGATTTAAGTTACGATATTAAAGGGCAGAGCCCTGCCCATAATGACAAGGTGCTTCTGATACCGGGGCTCCACGGAGGAGGAGTCAGGGCGATGTTTCACTCATTCTGTGTACAACTCTGGAAGATGGCTTGCCATTGATAGGAGATCAAAACAGAATGTTCCGCCCCAATGGCCGGGACTTTTCAAGGATGCGGCAAGACGACGTCATTGAAGTGCCTAACTTGTTTCTAAAAGCAAGAAGGTACGAAGCCGTGGTTCAAAGGAACCAACGTGTCTCTTCTGGAACGGCTGGCAAGCCGTATTTTTTATAATAATTGTTTTGTACGGATTTTACGTGCTTCAAACTTCAACCAACGTCAGGAAATGGGACTTTTAGTGATTTCCAGTTCAATAATTTAAACAATATTTTTAAATTCCTCGTAGTTCTGTAGTTTTCGTATCCGCAGAATGATCCACCATGAAACCTGAAGGTGGCGGTCCCAGAGGCACCAGAGAAACAAATTATCGACCACATCGATGATGGGTTCGAATCGCAACTGTACCGTGATTTTCAAAACAGCCCTCAAAAGAGCGTGATATAAAATTTGGATCGATCGAGAAGCGAGAAGCGCGTGGAACTGATCTGTCGCGGACTTCTGAAGCTTCCTCCGAGTGCCAAAGCAGTTCAATAGGTATCATGTCCGGTGCGCCGAAAGGCTCCGCGATAGAGACCATGCTGACCGATAACGACGCAACTGCACTTTGGGCCGCTGCCCATTAATTAAACGAAAGTAAATGATGGATGATGTAGTTTTTGTTTGCTTCCTCTGCTTCTTTTTCGCGGTCTCGATTCGGCTGGGGTTCGTTTTGGGTAGGTATTAATTTAATACAAACTCCATTAAGGTAATTATTACTTCCTTCCGCTATCGGTCATCCCTGCACATAGCTGGCGGGACATGGGAGGCGTGCACTGCATAGAAATGGACGGAGATGATTGCTCTCCATCTAGGTATATGCTATCCCTGTCCGTATCGGTGCTACTGGGCCTGATGATTGAATGGCCCGGAGCGCAAATTTGAACTTCAACCAGAACCAGATGATACCTCTCGTTTAGCTGAATTTTCCGATGAATAGAACGCAAATTTGGTCTCGTTGAGGTAAATGAATGGTCAGTTGGTGGATTGCCATCGATAGCGTTTATTTTATTCACAGTAATTGTATCGATGTCGGTTTCCGTGATGTGATTATTGGATTTGGAGTCACCACATCAACACCATCTGCGAGCCATTGGCATTGAAGTAAATCGCGTTGTCGCGTTTCAAACCTTCCACGATTGTACATACATTCATCGTAAATAAGAAATGGCAAATAAGGCAATCTGTCAAATTGTTACTCAGACTTTCAAAACAAACCAATTTTCTGAAAGTCAAAACTTATTTAGTTTTCACGAATCAATGTGGCCTGGCTGTTGTAATAAACTCTTCTCTAATCCTTGTTCATTGTGCGAATTTGCATACGTCAACTAGTCGACTCCCATCGAATCAAAAACGATAGATCCGCAGCTGTCGGTTTTGCGGCCTTATATTTGTAAACAATCTCTCGTGTTGATAGCTCGACGGTGGCACACGTCAAACTGGTGTCGAAATGACGCGCGGGAAATCACAATAGACGCCATTTTTTTTCCTTTGGGTGTAGTTCTGCGATGGCGCCATTTTTTGCAAATTTGTGAGTGTAATATCATTAAAAAGAAGGTTGAACGTTTCGTAATCGAAGTCATTATAAGTCAAAAGGTCATTCCCACGGACCGCCGCGACTCGGGCGCTATTGGAAATCAGCTTCCGTACGGAGAAATTTCATGCAATGTCAGAAAGTAAATACCATTTAATCACTCCATTATCCCTTCGACTTCTGCCGGAGCATTTTTTCCCCGGTTGTTGTTTCATTCCGCCATCCATCAAGGAGCGCGTTCGTCCTGTCCCATGGCCGCTAGCATATTGAACAGTCGCACCGATGCGGAAGTAAAAAATAACTTGCGCACAGTTCCCGGGATTCAGTCTGTTAACCTTTAATTTTCTTGCATTCGTAAAGCTTCCTTTCTTGGTCGCCAGTATCCGGTCCGGCACGGCTCTAGCCATCGTACCCCACAAACCCACCCGGAACGCTGAAGGAGTTTTCCCGCCCGTCAGTAGCCCGTACTAGTTGCATGGAAGACGTAAACTTTCCCCGAGGGCAATAGCAACCGTCACATCATGCGCTCATCCCCTGGCCATTACACCAACCCCCACCCCCCGCCAACATCGGAAGCTGCTTCATTGTTGGAGATCATTGAAAAAAATGTCGTCAATTTTGCTAGGCGAAGAGGAAAAAGAGAAGGGACGTGGAAAGAACGTTGCCGCCGCTGGCTACCATCGCCCCAAATAACGGTGACTGACGCAGTGGACGTTTCACGTACACGGGTGATTATAGCCGCCTCTCTATAACGAAACTAATCAAGACGGATTCTTCTAATTAAAGTCTTATTTATCCTGGAAATACTTAGTGTTCATTTTTATGTTCTTCCACTAAGCTTACACATCTGCAACCTGTAAGCTTGTACGGGACGGCGAAGAGTGTCGTGGGAGGATACTTTTGCGTCATTGAATTTTGCTTGGTTCTTTTTAAAGATATAGAGCAAAAACTTATCTTGTACCATCGATACTCCAGAGTTGAGTTGAGTTTTTTCTCCCACATCTCTCCAATGGTTTACTGTTGATCACTAACAAAGTATTGTTTAAATTATTTTAATGTGTATGGTTTATACCAACATATAAATTCAAATATTTGCCACTATCTTTAGAACAAACTTTTTAGGACACACTCATTGAAGAAAAATAAAATAATAACCTGAAGCCGTCCAATAATTCAACCAATATAAGGACCAGGCCGCATGTAATATTTTAGGCGTAATGAATTCTCCAAGGATCAGAGACTGATTGAGGATCGAATACACGCGCTTGAAATACCCTTCTACATGAGGCGCTATACATCAAATGGATATAGCAAGACCCACATTGAATGTGTAAGTTCCGGCATTCGTTTTTGAAACTTACCCAATAACTGTTGGTTTTACTGTGATGTAGTCGCGGTGGAGTATTAAAGCCACGCAGTGCCTTTCCGAAAATACGATTGGCATGTCTGGCGCCAACTAGACGATCCAATTTTCTTGATAAAACCAAACCAAAAGACATATCACAGGCAATCAAAATGTCACCCCACGACCCACGGATCCCCGAAGAAATGACAGATAGGACAGCCCGAGTTTGAGCGCTGGCAGCTGAATGTACCGAATTGTACGAGTAGCGTTGTTTCCTGGTTGATTGTCCTCGGATTGTCATGCACTGTGACCAATGGAATCCTTCCACATTTCAGTGGCAGAGAAACCTGTACTGGATTCTTAAATTTGTGTTAAACTTATTCCTCGTTCTCAAGTTTACCTCTTAAATCGTGCCCCTGGCCAATCACCTTTCCACCTGTACTATTAATGTTTATGTCGGTTCAATCCTTGTCCTTGCGCATGACCTTCGGCTACAATCTCTTCCCTAATCGACATTTGTCGTCGAGCGGCGGCATCGGTTTATCTTCAAGCACCGAACTGGTGGAAGAATGAATTGAAATCAATTAATTTTGTTCAGGGCGCTAGGACATAAGCAAACGTGGATGACCAGTGGAAAGAACACAAATAGCCCACCGCACAAACAGACAATCCTTAAACTTAATGGACCGGAGGACTACGGGACCTTCGCTCCTCTATCGAGCTTCCATTTCATTTCCTGGCAGTGGAACACGCGGGGACTATAGACGTCCTGCGTCAGGAAACGAAAGCAAACGCCATAGAGAATGCAAGGGCGCCACGCCGAAAAAATAAAATAAATCTAACACGAAACGTGGAGTTTAATTCACATTCCTGCCTGAACCCAACCTGTCCACATCGGTTCTCCAATTGCTTCTGCTTGTTGACGTCGAAAATTGCGGCTAGGGATAAAATAGACCACTTAAGATAAGCATAACTGTTGATCGTTAGAAGGCTCGTGGCTGTTTCGGGGATCTGTCTGCGCGTTCAGCCAGTCCGGCAGGATTTTCTCATTCCGCTCACTGTCTGTATCGTTTTTAAACATCCTGCCTGGACACCGTCTGACAGTGGTTCCTCCTGGCAGCTTGGTAGATAGTTGGATGGGTTTCCAACATCTATGTGACAGTCCGAAATCGAGGAAACACCGTAGCGAATACCAACGGTGATCAGTTCATGATTTTGGGTCTGGCGGCGATTTATCATGGGGTGAAAACCCATAGCACTGTTCCATTTTTCTTCCCGCTTCGCTCCGCGCCGTGTTACTCTATGTTTAGATAGTTAAGGTCGAGAGTATTGCAATGAAATGCATTAAAACGCCTTCAGCTGCCTTGGTCTCTCTGTCCTCTCGAAAGTCCACTGCGGAACAAGTTAGTTATGCGTTGCTGGCGGTCTCGATAAGATACGAGTTAAATTAAAAAAGATTACCTAAACTAGTTGTGAGCGTTTCCTCATCAATGTCCCCTGACCGTTTGTGTCTACGGTATGTTATCTTGGAAGTATGATGGTTTACATGAAGGCACATGGTAATGGAAATTAATTTTAAATATCACCACGTGATGAATAGAAGACTATCGTTGTGTTCCAGGGTGTGCGTTATCTCTATAACATGCTTTAAAACCGTCCGCGTGGACATTCTTTCGATATATAATCAATCTATAATTTATATTCAATTGAAAAAAAAGAAAAGATTAAAAAAAATTATTTAGTTCAACAATTCGTACAGTTTTTCAATTGGTTGGTAGCGCAAATCCTCGGTTTTTCGTCAAAACTCTACGTCAGCTGCCAGGTTTTCGGCAGACGAGTGAATTCCTGGCAGACGACTGAGATACTAGATTCGTGGGTGGCTAATACTTAAAAAATGATTGAGAGCCGGTTCCCACCATTCATACTGTTTCTTGGATGGATTGAATGAGAAGTGGTCCGTAGGTTTCAACATGTGATTGAAAAATGCTTATGAATTTGGGTTGAACAAGGATGCCCTCTATCACAATGAGTGTACCTTCCTACGATGGGGTTCTATTATACTTCAAATTTTCATTGACCGCACATTCGCTGGGAACGAAAGGGAACAGAAATTTAAAAGCCTACGCCTATATATTCCTACTGGTTTTGACTACACGATGGTTCGATTGTTTTAATGTAGTAATAAAATTGATTTTATAATGGTTGTTTTTTGTATAATCGCGGGTGCGTATTTTATAGTTGAGTGTAATATCTTTACACGAAAAAATGGTTTCTGTGCCAGTGGAAATGTGATAACAGAACTCCTTCTTCTACTGTTCGAGATCGTTGATAATTCTTCTATCATTGACTACAAGCAACTACGACGGCAGCAACTATCTCGTGCTGAATAATTCACTTCCTCCCTTTCCGGCCAATGGTGTCGAACGTTAATGTGACAATTTGTGTAGCTACGCTTGAAAGCTACCCGATACTGGGACGTGATAGTAGAATGCGGTCGAATGTGATGTCCATTGATCCCTAAATCTTCGAAGAGTTGGTAGAATGGTCTCGAGCAGAACTTATCAACTGACGACTAGCTTTAGCATGGTGGCGGTACCGCTAACGGGGGAGGAAGCGGTTGCGCCGAGTCTAGGGCACACCCGTCTCCATGTACATCTCCCTCAGGGCATGCGTTTTAAATCTCAAACAAATAATTCATTTCCATTCAAGCGAATGGGAAATCAAGAATGTTTTAAGCCCGATAAACCTGACAACCCGCTGTGACAAGGAGCAGGACCGAAGTACCCCCTGCAGGACAGCACGCGGTATTGTCCATCAGGGACGGCTCCCGAGATTCAGCGAGGGGGACGTCAAGCGATTGCACACGCCGCCGCAGTGTCTAATTGAATCATAGCTGGCTGATTGCGTGAAGATATTTCCATCTGCGAACTCCAGCCAAATGCCTTCCATGCTTCCACGAGCGGTGGGCTGGCTGACGGCTGGCAGTCGACGCACTTTTTTCCTCATTCCTTCGCCCGACTGGAATTGTTTAAGGGTGAACCTCGTTATGGGCTGATAATTCGGGGCGCAGGAAAATCTAAAATTCCCGCACCCAATACGTGGCTGCTGCTTGGGGAGACCATCGCATGCTTCGACCGCTTAGGGTGACATTATCGGGCCACAAATTTGACTCGGAATGGATTTTCTTTTTCCGCTGATAAACACCAACACCGGCTGTAGTTTGCCATTGGCAAGGTCTCAAAATTCAATTTGCACTCCGTTCACGCTGAGTGGAAGTGATTTACGGCGGAGATGACAGAATTAGAAGACACACATCCCCAAGTGACAAGTGGCGCAGTAGTTTTGCATCAGGTCTTGAGTCATCACTGAAAGGGGTGCAATGTTAAAAAGCTGAGGGCGAGTGCAAGACGATGATGAGATTATGAGCGCCGGTTAATGTGTTCGCTGCGCTCTAGCTTTCCCCGTAACTTCCTTATGGTAAACTGTTGATAAAAAGCTGAGTTAAATCGTCATCAACATCGATATCGAATTGAGATTCAGTTGTGTTTTCCACTGGGCGTGGAATGTTCTTCAGTAGCATGCCTTTTTCACGGACCAGTACCGTTAGGACCAGCAGGAGATTAATACTCTTGAGCTTATTTCGCTAGTGCCAATGGGATTTTTCGACTTTATTGATTGACCAACAACGATGGAACCTTTTGGATTAGAAAAATTCTGACGTTGCTGCTGAAGATTTTCGGGATACAATTTCGTCAGCAATCGAGAATACCATTCAAGCATCGAAATATATATTGAGTAATAATTTATCCAATATCCAAGCCAGCACTTCCAACAATAGCCTGGCCGAGCTGGTAGCAGGTGAAACGGAAGGAAACGTCGCTTCTGCTGATGCGGGTTAATGTGCTAACGAACCACAAGCAGCAGCAGTATCATCGACGTAATGATTATTGTATGCTTGTCGAATGAGCTGAATGCGCAGGAAACAACTGCAATCCGGTCGGTTGGTGTATAAATATATGATGTGATTCGTCTGATACACACAGCCGATTGGAATCAAATTATGTTTCATCTTGAGGAAAAAAGGACTGGAAAAATATGATTGGGGTACGTGTAAGAAATGGTGGGAGTAGTCTATAGCCTCTAAGAGTTTGTTTTTAAAGGGAACACTAAAAGTCAGAAATGTTGGATACATAGTTTGCTGATACTCTAATCTCTACTTTAATCTGTAAAATAATATATTAATATTATTGTCCTATTTCTGCAGAGATTTTTTTTTAATGTAATGCTAATGTACGTTGAAATCACAGCAAAATGGACGGCAGCAGGGTTCATGCACTATTTATTAAATATACTCAGAGAAGATTTCTCTCCGACGCCGCCCACACAAAGCATTTCACGGAAATATGGCACCGCCTCCATCACGCCAAGCCGAAAGGATTGCATTAGGGCGACGCGTCGGGGCTATTCGTACACTGTACAAATACAGGTAAAGTGTGCAAATGGAAATAAGAAAATTCAATATTTACCATACGACAATGATGATTACAGCAACGGTGCGCGGTCCACGAGTGTTTCGGGGAAGCATGGCGTCCGGATGGGCATGTGTGGGGAGGATTTTTTCATTCCGCTCCACGGCACGAAGCGAGTAAACATCATTTCATTATTCATTTATTTAACTCTCAACTCTTCTCGCGAGTTACTCTGGAGCTGATGTCGCTTTAAAAACGACGATCAGCGTCTTCAAATATCTGTTTACATGCCGGCGACTGCTGTCCCGCGTTCGCGTTTCTTTTGTTTCGTTTGCGCCAAAAAGAAAGACTTGCTATCGACAGGCCCGACACATACGTAAATCACGGGTATTAAGGAGGCGAACAAATCGGGAAGTGTTGAGAATAGTGCCGGGCGGCATCGCCTGGCTGTAATTTTCGTTCATGCAGTTTGCCTAGCACGGCACGTGTGTCGCGTGTTATGTGGACCCAACCGGTTCGCCGAAGTTTGCTGTTGACACAGACATTTGAAGTTAATTGAAATTTCGAACGGTGCACTCTACCGCACGACGCAAATCGATATCCAACTGGACCAGCTCCTACTGCTCCTGTGAACTTGCGGAGTCTTCGAAGTTAGAACCGTCCTGTGCGGTGAACGTCTTCGGGCACGAGTTAAGAATCATGTTCTACAGGTTATTCCGCCAGTCCGTACAGACGGACGGATGATTCCAGGGATGCGGCCCTCGGATCTCATGTTACGGTTTGGTTATGCATAGGCGCCCTCCTGCCTACGTTCCGGTGCGCACGAACGTGCTGGGGGTTGTGGCTAATCTTTGGGGATTGTAACGATTGCCTTTTCCTCCCCTTCTGTCGTTCTTCTGGGTTCCGCCAGAATGGCCGGAAAGGCAAGGGGCTTGTTTTCATGGGTTTGCCAAATGCCGCCTAAGAACAATAAGGGATGCTATCGAACAGTAAAAGGTTTTCAATCCCGCATGAATTTAATTTAAATGATAATAGAGATAGACCATATTCTATTGTGCACGGCATACATTCATTGAACTTTGGCCCTGGCCCTTTGATGATACAAAGGGATCATAGAGAAACGGCGCGCGGGATGGGCAGGAATGTTTTTGTAGTTCTTTCTGAAGAAATTCCGTTTTACGACAGATAAATGAAAACGTTGTGCCATGATTGAAATAGCTTCGAGAGATGGTTCCCAAAAACTTTTGAATCGTGTCACATTTCCATGCTTTTCATTCAATTTATCAAAAGCACAGAGAAAAAGAATCATAAACACAGTCTAAGATAGCAGGGATCTTCAATAGTTAATTGGACAACATTCTGCAATATATGCTTACACAATCCAGGCTTTGAGAAAACCCACAAGACTGTTTTGAAGCAAAAATAGGTTAGTAGTATTAGATAGTAATGAATTCTAAATAGTTTAGCTCAGTCGGTGAAGTTGGTGTGATTTCCAAACAGTAATCGCCGACAGCAGTGCGTGACGTACAGTTTACTTTCATCTTGACGTAACGTTACTGGGTCGGATGGCGCAAATTGATGAGACAAAAAATTGGCAACCCTTTTACAGCTGGAGCGTATCGGACAGACCTTCCTCATGCACTTGATACTAGGGAGACGCATTCTCGTTACGCCAATCAATCATGGCCATCTATCTACGCTGCTCCGTGCGTAATAGATTTTGTGCAATATTGACACATGTTCTTCACCAGTTGCAACCTCGGATGAGCTATGATTCTCCGATGCATAAGGTCTGGGCGCTTTATTTGCTTCAATTAATCGTTTCTGCTGGCCACGTAGTTCACTAACGAACCAATAACTCGCGTGTTCTAGAAGTGAACTGAAATGAAAGCAAAACTGAAGACTCTGAAAGATACATTGGCTTGAGTTCTGTTTGATTGGCACGGCTTTCAACAAGCTAGGGTACGAATGAACGTATGGCTATGTACAATGGAATTCAAATACAGGGTATCGACATTCTGAGAAAATTCAGTCCGAAATCTCAACTGTCCTTTTTTTCTAGTGTCTCAAGGGGCAACGGTAGTTTTCAATATTCTGGACTAGATGAAAAAAATGGTTTAGTTATGATGCCTTCGCGCTAAGAGTTTTTAGGACGTAATTCAACAAACAAGAATTGAACTTTCACCCGGCCAGTTGGGGTGTTTGAGTGGTCCCTTTAGTCCCTGGATTTAAAAATATAAATAATATAAAATATAAAATATATTATATAAAAATATAATATAAGTCTGAAAAGTGGTTCCATGGGGAGATGGTGGAAACGATAAACTCCTCGGATTTAGTAGATTAACTTTCCTCACATGTACAAGTGGTCTCTGGAAACGCCTGTGGGAGCGCATCACTCAAATTAAATGCCATCTTAAAACTCGTGCGTTTCAGAGTCAGACTGAATTTTATTGGTGCGTTTCGCGAGGCGATAAAAGTAAACTTTTATGAAAGAATCGTGCCCGGTTCAGGTCGGTTACGGTCAATTAAAGCTGTAATAACGTCGACGCTGATGACGACGCCGACGGCATAAAATCATATGTTGAGCTACACGCCGTAACGATTTACGGTCCCGGGTGATTCACGTCTCCCGCCAAATTTCTGGGCTGCACACACCACTTCCTTACTATTGCGACAATTTGTGTAAGCTAACTACGATGCGCCTGCATATGTTTGTCGGAATTTGAAAACCATCTGGATCCGCAGCAGGTCACTCGGCGGTGGCGCAGGATAGGAACCGCTCGGGGTGGTCTCATCCGACGTCAGTGACATCTTGGCGTATATAGGAAGGCTCCGTGTTTGATCACCAAACACATTGATCCTCTGCATCCTATTCTCCGTTGCATCCGTTTGTGACAGCATAGAGAGAGAGGGACAGAAAGAGTGAAAAAGGGAACTGTTTTGCTGGTGAGCCGAGAGAGGCGACGGTGAAGTAAGTGAAAATCCGATTCAAACAGAATAAATAAAAATGGTCGAACGAAAAATGAGAGAACTCCATAAAATCTTGCGCTCAACAAACAAACGCGCCGCCGCCAGCAGCAATGTGGTTTCGGCTTTGCATCCAGCGAACAAAAATCTCCAACCGTGGCCGGACGGAAAGATCTACTGCCGCGTCTCCGAAAAGAGCATCGGTACGATTATCCGAATCTGTTTTGTTATGTTCGCTTTCATTTCCAATCATACGCCCTTCCCCGTGCTCCTCGCCGGTCGGTGGCATGTTTTGATATTTTAGAGGTTTTTTTTCGCGCCCATTTTTATCGGAAAATGTTGATCGCTCATTTCTTAGATTTTTGTTAGTTCCCTTCAACATTTTCCGACAGATAGGTAGGAGTTCGGCCCGTCGTTCTGTCTCTCCTTTGGCCTACTGTTTGTTGTTCTACCGAACTACCGCGCCATACCAACGCGGCCACCGCCGCCAGCCGTCCGTTTCGATATATTAAGTCTCGCTGGTGTGCAAACAAACGCCCCGGAGGACCTTTGGCTCTTGAGAAAGCAGCAGAATAGAAGATATTCCAGAGTTAATAATTATTTATGTTTGCCTTTCCTACGCAGTGCTGTGTAAATAACAGTGGCATCGTTGGCATTGTTTACGTTGCGGTGTCATGTTCGCTGCCTCTTCATTTCCTTGGACTCTTCTTTTCCCATCGAATGCGAAATCTCACACGCTAATGACCAGCTCTTTGTTTTTAAACCTTAAAAATAAAGCATCCATTGCAACCACAAGTTGCGACGGTACAGCTATAAAGTATTGAAAAAATGTTTAAGGATGTTCTTCACATCACTCTGTGGCAGAAGAGATGTTATTGTCAGTGTGCAGTGCAGTGTGACATTTGTAGATCGGAACTGTATTGGGCGTATTGCAGGCGTATTGGAATGTCCGATTATGCCGAGAATCACAAAATGTTCATTCTAGAAACTCTATGCTACGCATCAACATAATTTTATTTTCAATTGGTACACTTCTTCTTATTATGAAACTATGACTTAAGTATTGTTTAGTCCGGAAGCATATTGAAGCCAAATAGAAAATGAAACCATTAAAAAATAAATATAAAGTTCCACAATGTTAGTGGTTTCACGGAAACCTCTTTGCACGGGGGATTGTTTGCCCAAAAGGGGTATATTACAGCCATTTCAGTCGGTTCGTTATGAGGAAAATTCGACATAAGGGTTACTCGTGATAAAGGGGGTCGCCTACATATAAACTACCAGAAACGCATTTACATTTCATCGATGGATTTTGTTTTGCCTTCGAGGTACGAGAACCTTCCTTTCAAAACATATACACTTTGACTTTTGTTGACACTTTTTTCCTAGCTTTTATCCGAGCTGCGTAATGCCGTGCTGATTTTATCACTTCTGAGCTGAACGCTGAGTGCCTGCCGTCGTCGTCCTTTACAATAGCGAACAAAACAGTCATTCACTTTCCATCCCACCAATCCAATCTGCCCCATATATTGACGAGCGTTCGATTATCTCGTTGGGCTCCGTTGGACTCGAGAAGTGCTCCACTTTTTCTGCAGCCCGAGTTTGGCATTTCGAAGTACAAGAGGAGCAAGAGAAAGCGGACGTCAAACATCGCCGAAACGGAGTAAAATGATGGTCGACCCAAACCAAACACATTTATAATGCGCCTTCCCGGGGACATTTAATCGCAGGCCAGCACGCCGCGGGAGGGCCCTAAACGGTTGCATAAACACGCGTTCATAAACCCGATCTCCTACCTGTGTTGGGTGCATGTGTCCTCTCCGCCCTTGACGACCACGACGACGGTTATTTGCGTTGGTTAGAAGGGGAAAAAAAGGATCGTATAAAAATCTGCCCACCCCCCGAGGGAGTATTTATATCCCCACTCCAAAAAGGTGCTCCCTTGACGCACGGTGCTGAAAAGGATCTCCCATACAGGCAGGTGATTTTAGGGGTTTCCGTATTCCTAAATTCCACACTTTTGCTAAGATTTTTCGGATGAGTGTTCGTCCTGGAGTGACACAGAGGGGGTATAGTAAAAGCACTCTGCCGGTGAAAAGCACCTTCGTAACGTAACGCCAGCAGTACGATGCGGACCGCGCTCCTTCTCCCGACTACTTGAAGCTTTCTCCTGCCAGGGGCCCTTAGCAAAATGTCAGATCAACAAAAAAAGTAACCCGCAACGTTCTTCCCCGCCATCGCTGTTGACCAACGCTGCTCGGTTGGGTCAAATGGCGAAGAAAAATGGTATTTGTTTGGCGGGTGTGCCATCATCACCCCTAGGAACGGGATAAAGCACACACCAGGACGGCGGACGGGGTGTACCGGGGGCGAGGGCGGTTTAAAGTACAAACCTTTTTACCTTTCCCGGAGCGCCTGAAGAACCAACCTTTCGGACTGCTTTTCCCCGCCGTTCAATCTTTGACCCCGCCCTCTCCCCCGCGTCCAGGGACAAGGGCGTAAAAAGAGCACGGGAGTACCGTATCAGGTCCCCTGTACGAGACCGTGATAAGTGGATTGTTATTCAAAAAGGTCCAACAAGCAACCGCCGGGCGCAGTTTTGTAGCCACTGACTTCACCGAGGTCGTCGCCTTGTCCCCTTGTTCGTCGATAGATTCTGGATTAGATCGTATATGTCCAAACACATTTCAGCGCAACGTTACGGCAAAGAAGTGTGGTCCCGAGTGGAACTGTTTAGGGAAAACATAGTACTCCTGGTAAGGAGAGATATTCCGTCAATTTCATAATAAAACAACGTAAACGCCACCCAGTGCTGTGACAGTTGAAATATTTTACGCGCAACCTTCTAACTTCTTTCATTTGCTACATTTCTCTTCGAGATTGCGTGTGCGTCTGATTAAACTTATTACCCGTTTCATTCTGCGGCTGACGGTGGTGCCCTTTAATCACACAAATTTTCGACTGTTTACATTATGTTGCGTGATGCAGCACTACATCAAAGGGAAGTCTCCTACTGTTTACTGGGAGGCCGCGGGGATGGATGGAGGAAGGAAAACAAAAAACCACGGGAACGATAGCAGGCAGCATCATGAAAGGACATACCTTGAGAAAAAGGAAAAGCGGAGGAAAATAATAAAAAAACAACTGAGGCCAACCGAGGACGAAGATTGAAAGAGTTTATTTATCTTAACTGTTTTCATAAGAAACTCAACTTTTGACGCAGGTCGAGGTCTGTCTTCGGCCGCCTGGTCCGCCGGATGCATTGCGCCCGGGTCGGCGGATTCGGTTCATATAGTATGAGCGCAACGGGGCATGGACCTGGGCCGCTGTGACTGGAGCAACAGTGCGGAGACATTAATGTGCCGTGTGACGTGTTAGATCAAATAAACGATTTCCAATGGTTTGTCCAAGAAAAATGCCAGCCATCTTCCGGAGGAGGAAAATGAACGCCACGAAACCGGTGCCGGCGGAGGTTAAACAAACGGGAATGTTTAAGGGTGCCCCTTCCTGTAACTCGCGGCCGGGCGGCGAATGTTAAGACAGTCACCCGTTCGACAGATCGATTGATGGACTCGGAGTCGGCGCACGGTGCGATGATGTTGGTGCGCTTCTTCCGAAGTGAGACAAAATTAATCTTCCTCAAAGGCACCACAGCGTGCGTGTTTGGCCAGTGTCGGCGGGCGAATTACAAATGAGACCACCAGCCGACACACCAGCATATGAATGCACCTGAGCTATTAATTGAGATTCGTCACTCGCCCGCCGGCCCTCCATTGGATGGAGGGAGTATGCTATTTAGCATACGGGAGGAAGTGTATGCACCATGGAAGGGTGTTAAAATCTTGGCAAATATTTTATTTCCTCCCCGCTGACAAATGTGTTTGCTTCGAGCGCCTTTCCGACACGGCAAGGATTCGGATGGATTTTCAAAGGCAGCTTCTAGCGCGGCAAAGAGTCGGCAAAAGTGGTATGTTATCGAACAAACAATAAACAATCTGCGCCCAGGCCCTTCGCAATCCATGCTCGCGCAGAAAGAAAGGCACGGACGAGACCGGTGGCGCGTGCAAATGATTTCTTCGGCAATGTGCTATACGGCACAGACGATCTTTGGACAGGAAATTTATTCCTATAGCCGTCAGAAAGTAATAGGCATCGTTGATCTTGGATGTAAACATAACAGACCATGAGGCAAACGTCAAAACTAGTGCTTCCATCAAAGTTGCTACAATCGCCACTTGCCTATGGTAAATAAAGAACGGTCGCATTGCTAAAATAAATAGAATTTTGTGTGGTTCGGAAGGATCTTGGGATAAAGTAAAACTGTAAAACTCAAGAAGAAAACTATTGTTCTTCATCACATTATATTCACGGAGATTTTCTTTCTACCTTGAAATATAGAAACATTTTAAAATAACTTATGCGTTCCTAAAAAAATATCCATTCCAAGCTCTTGAATGTTTATGTCGCAAAGTAAATACTAATCAGAGTACTAGCACATGAATTGACATTTGGACATGTCCAAAAGAATAGATGTTTACGGTAGTTTTGAAAGCGAAGAGTTGTAACAAAAAAGCGTCGAAATGGGTTGTGCAGGACTTGGGCCTTTGGCGTAATGAGAACGCAAGTAATCGAACTACTCCTTGAGCATGTATGCGCACGGCTGCGAGTGCCATCGACCGAAATAGTTCTCGATGAATATTCAAATTCCACAAACCCTTCCTCTCTCCGGTTCCTGCTTTCTCTGGGCGACTTTAAAAATAGAAACATACACAATAGAAACATGATTGTGATTGCGTTCCTAATCTCAGCATGTTTATTGGGAGGTTCGGTAAGCGCTCATCCAGATGGATTGTTGAAGTACTTTTTCTTCCCTCCGTACCTGAACGGGACTGTAATAAATAAGTTCAATGGAGAATGCAAAGCACACTGATGCTGATGGGACCCACGCCGGTTACGTCGTACAGTGTTTGAATATTCACAGCTTATTATCGGCCGGGCGAAGGGGGGTGGCAATGCAATGCAGGATGTTGTTCCACCGGTTCCGCAGAACGGGTGTAATAAATATGAACCCTTCCGCGGGTTCACTAGACATCGATACATAGTTTCCCTTCGTCAGGCTCCGTGGTGCCCGCTTCACTGGAAATGTTTTGAATGATGGGACAACTGCACGTAACATGCCGATGACGTGTCTAGACCAAACATCGGTTTCACAAAACCAGACCCTTGATGTGACCTCAGAACTCCTTCACGTCTCAAGAAGACCTCGCGATCTGGAAGAGTATCATATGTACAAACTCCACATTCGTACAATATGGAACACTAGCAAAGGGCCTCAATATCTATAAAATTGTTCATTTTCTGATTTTGCTAGTTCAACAAATCATTCAGCTACTCGTGACGACTTTCTCTGTGGCAGTTGCCTCTACGAATGCCACCTTGTTACGAAGTACGGCGAATGCAAACAGTTAGGCAGGCTAAGCGTACACACTGCCAGGATAAAAATAGTACAAGAATCGCACACATCAGGCATCACATCCAACCACTGCACTTGCATTTATTCCCGTGGGTGGGAGCAAGCGCAAAAAACTTTGAAGTTGTTTTGTGATTATGTGGGGGTGCACGTGTACCAAGAGAACTGTCAATGCCACGAAATGTAAGACAGCCGCACCCCTAAAACTTGGCTTGGCGTGGTGGTGTAGGACACGAGGAGTCTGCCAAGGATTCCCGCATACCCCCGGGGCTCGGGCAAGAAATGCTCCACCGCCTGGAAGCCATCCAAAACACATCCGATTTCCATTGTGGCATGTGTGCGAGTGGCGCTGCGTGTAGCCGGCAAATTTCCGCCTGAGTGCGCGATGATAGCAGCAGCAGCAGCAGCCGCAGTCCTCGCGAGGCACGACTGCCTGCGGATATGGCCGTGCCACCATGCTGCACTAGACATCCATCCTCGCGCTAAGTGAATGTGATTTACACAACATGTGGATTAAATATGGCAAAAGTTTAGTTTATTATTATTGTTAATTACAATGCAATTTCGGGCGAAAGTTTGCCGCGCTCGGTTATGTCTTGCGTTGTTGCCTTGCGTTGCCCCGGGAGCGCCAGTGTGTGTGTGTGCTGCAGTGTCTTCGCGGTTATCGAGCTTTCAGCACGGACTGTCGGATGAATAAGGAGGGCGAGCTTATGCATCGGATCCGTTTGAGGGAAATTCACTCCGAAGAACGCATTTATGTTCCTGCGCCCGGCGGAGTGGGAAGATTGCCCGAAAAGTTTGTACACTCGGGCGTCTAAAAAGCTGCCTCCGACTGCTATTGCCACACAAAATACACCCGTGGTGGCCCGTGTGCGCCAGCAACAATTGTTGTGTTGCTGTGCGAACGCGAACGCGAACAACGCCAACTTCCACAGCGATCACATTCTTGTGATAACTTATTTAAACTTTCGCAACTATGAACAAATGAACGGCGGTGCCAAAAACTCAACAGTGGAAACGCGAAGTAAAGCGATTTCGTAAGCGCGCCTTAGCCTCCGACGATAAACTTACTCCACCGATGTCCTGTGACATTCCCAGTTATCCGCCCGGCGGAGGGATATAGCTGGTTTTTCCGGGCTTCTGCATTTGGCCCCGTTATCGCAAGCCACTCAATTGGGTGCCACGCGTTCGTATGACCGTCCCGTGTGTGCGTGTGTGTGTATGAACTAAAAACTTTCGTTCCAACGGGCCTGACGAGGCGAGCACGTGTGTGGAAGGACACCCGACGATGGCTGGGGACATTAAACGCAACTAACGTGGTGGTGGAGTCTAGTTTTTTTTTCTAGTGTTGGTCGCAGAACTAGCAGCAACTGCACCGGGAAACTTCCCTCGGATGCGATTTCAATTATGCAAACAAAAATGTTGTTGTTTCATTCCAGCATTTGCCGCATTCACCCTCTGTTTGCCAAGGTGTATCTTTTTCCCTCTGGCCTGCTGCACTCTGCGCTGGTACACGCCGGGAGAGTGATAATATTCTTCGCGAAATGTTAATTAAACAAAATTCCTCCCACGTCGTCGTTCCGTCTTGCGACACCCTCATGTCGGAGGATGCCCATTGCATGAAAAGAAATAGTTCTGAAGAATCCCGAATGGAAGGCAGGAAGACCGATGCAAGACTTGAATTAATCTCAGCAATACAGAATGCATCGCGCGATTGTCTTAAACGTGATTTGTTCAAATGACATTCGTTCGTTTGATGAATGTCCTGAATGGCTTGATTAGGAAACAGATTGTAGGTTGGAAATATCGCATTTGTATGAGATTCGCTCAAGGTTTCTATACTCCGTACAGGCTGTCCCACGTGTGGCCTATGTTGGGCACAAAAAAGGGCACAATAGTTAGCATCGGACATGCAGCTCCCTCCGGGTTTCTTATCTAAACTACCATTTAGGCAGAAGAGTTTTCGTTTTCCCTGAAAAATACTTCAATGCTCCGGATTTATGTGAACATAATTCTACACACTCAACCGATTAGCGGTACAAAGAGATGGATGAATCATCATTATTTTGTCTTCACCGTGCTAACAAATCGGATAATGGTCCTGATTCTAGAAGAGTCACGAAATTTCTACCTACAGCAAATGGCCCACTGCACTTCATCATCCATGACGTGCCATGAATGCACCTTGGCCAACCTTGGGTACATTTGTCATCCGCTCCATCGCGGACGCCATTTCTTCCCTGGCGTCACTCCACTAACGTCAACACTAATGATGCCGTTAAACGCTAAAACGTTTCAAGTCACCCTCCATTGGAAGTGATGACTTGAGAAATAAAAAGTGAACTTGAGAAATAAAATTTCCCCCCGTCTTCCATTGTGGCCGCTGCCGCTATTTATAATTTCCCGAAAAGCGCCATCAATTTGGGACCTTCCAAAGTTCTTTGCTTTGTTGCCACACATCCAACGTTTTGCTAACTAACTAGAGTGCTACGCGTGCGGTGCGATGATATTCGTCTAGTTTCTACTGTGGACAATTTTACTCGATGAATGTTTGTAAATGGCTTCCAGTGTGCGTGTTAGAGTCGGATTGCGAATCTCCGAAACGGACTGAAAGCACTCCAGTGCGCCCGGATCGGATCATACAATCGTTCGGCTAAATAACGCGAATGGCATTTGTTTCCATGAGAGGCATAACAATCTGATTTTATTGACATTACTCGCATACTATTGTTTTTCAAGCCCGAGCGATTCAACGTGATGGAGACAACGTTTTTTTACCCGTCGTCGAAACAGCAAATTGGACCACTTCTGCCTTTTTGTTGCGGTATTTCCTCCCATCATGTTTTGCACCTACCGCATATTGCATCGCATAAAACAAAGCGTAACAAACCCGTACACTATCAAATATGCCGAGGTTTCCTCTTTTTTCGCGAGTGGACTTTAAAAGCTCAAAAACTTCTGGAAACTTTTGAACAATCCATTTTTGTTAAATGTATCATGGTTTGTACGATAGTTTCGCAGAGCATTGAAACAATTATCTTGAGACATGCGAAATGTTTTATTACGGAAAATATATGCAAAAATAGCGCATTCGAGTTGTATTTAGTTTTTCACAGGATGGAAAATTGATTGTGTTTATGTTCACGTTAGATGCCCTTCAATTTGAACCGAATGAATTGAATTAAACGAATGATATAGCAAAGAGAACGGGACACATTATCGATGCCTCAGTAGAAGGATAGTAGAGTAGAGTTGCCAGAACTGTAATCTTGTTTCTAACGATATTTCAATAATCCGTTTTTTCGCGTCCTTCCTTCTCGTTTCAGCACTAGAGTATCCCAAGATCACCGAGCATCCCCTCGATGTCATTGTGCCCCGCCACGAGCCAGCCACGCTGAACTGCAAGGCGGAAGGCGTCCCCGTACCGGCCGTCACCTGGTTCAAGGATGGGGAACCGATTAAAGTCGAACAGGGCTCCCATAAAATCCTGCTGCCCGCCGGTGGATTATTTTTCCTGAAGGTACGGATAGAAAGCTCCACCGCATGGCCCGCCGGCCCCCTTTTTCCCATGACGCCCTACGCTCCCTTCGCCCGTCCTCCCGGCCCTAGACCAGGACGCCGTCAATTTGAATTTTTAATTTCTCAACTCTCCGAACGATTTACTAGCCCCTGCGCTGCACCGGCACTACTGCACTGCACATCATCAGAATACGGGCCGGGAACGTGACATTGGGCGTCTCCACATCTCCCGTCCACATGCACACTGCATGGATGTGCCATTTTCCGTCGGTTCATTTTCTTGCTGCTCCCTTTCGCTTGGGGTGGGGCAGGAAAAAACTGTGGCAACCGACCGACTGACAGACCGCCAGAGTCCCGAGTCGTGTCGATGTAAAACGAGTATGATGATGATGATGATGATGGTATCGCGCAAGCGGAAAACGGCCTCCTTCGCGTCATTCCGGGCGTCCCGCCATAAGTGCAAGCAACCCGGCGCTCGGGGATAGGGCATTTCCCTGCGCTGGAAATAGATGTCAAATTGGCAAGCAGTGAGCGCCCGCTGTAGAAAGAGCGTTTGAAGGAACAATGATGTGGATAACGACGAGGATCATCGCCGCGCTTGATGATGGTGGTATAAAAGCGCGGATACGTGGAGTATAGGAATAACCGATTCTTTCCGGTGGAGAGCAGCTTTCGCCCAAAGTAATAAAATCATCATTTTCTCCCGGCGCGCAGCGGATGCGACTTTTCGAAGCCGCACTATCTGCCCTCTGCCACTACAATGCAATTCCGAAGGACGCTCGCGTCGACGTGATTTTTTTGTTGCCTACGAGTTCGCAACAGTTCACTTTATCGTTTTATGAAAGCATAAGCAATAATATTCAAAATTTAAAATTCAGAACCCACGAACGAATGTGGAGCGCCTTTGCATTATGCTTTTTCTGTGCAGGTTTCATTCGGCGCCCAAACTCAAATGAGCCCCGGGAAAATCGTGAAAATCAGATTGCGGAAGTACAGAAAAACTCTTTTTCTTCGGTGCAGTAAAGATGAAATGTCCCTAAAAAAAATCTATCTCCCGTCCCTTATCCGGGGTGCAGCAGAAAGAAGGGTGGCGAACGGAGGGAACCCACGACCCACCGTCTCTTTTTCTAGCCCTTTCCTTCCTGCCGAGCAGCAACAAATTATGTGTAGCCATCGTGGATGAGTTGAAAGTTGGTAATCGAACGGTTTTTAATTTTCCAGGTCGTGCACTCACGTCGCGAAAGCGACGCCGGCGTTTACTGGTGCGAAGCGACGAACGAGCTCGGCGTGGCCAGAAGTCACAACGCAACGCTCCAGGTGTCAGGTAGGTACGGGTGGCCATGCAAATTTATGGCCAGAATGTGTCGGCATTGAGGTGGGACGATCCAAGAAGATCCGGTCTGTTGGAGAAGACGATGGGAAGGGTCGATGAGTTACGGGGGCCCAGTAGGAGCAGTGGAAGTAATTGCTTGAATCCTTTTCCAACTTTTTTTCTCTCCTTTATTCCATGCATTTTAAAAGTCCTTTTGCTTCCTAGTCGAGTGCAGAGTCTGATTGACAATCAGAAGACGAATGGGGTTGTTCTATCCCTAAAGTGCTATGGGGAAACATTGGAGTTTTCGTGCGTGAGTTGATTGAAGTTTTCGAAGCCTGTACCATAAACCAATCGCGTTGCGCGCTTTCGAACTTTGAAATTATTTTAAAGCTCTTTTTTAAACTCTTTTTAAACGCTAAACCCACCTGACTTTCAGTAATGAACGATTCTTTTTTTTAAATTATTTATCTTTCTTGGAATGGTGTCTTTGATTTATTGCAGCACTGATCCTGTGGTTCCTGCATACAATTCAATCAAAGCACAGCAGTCCAAAGATGCATCCTTGAGTCCGTTCATCACACTCTTGTAAAGGATACACATTTCGACCATGTTACATGTTGATTTATAACGCTCCCGCCTCCAATGTGAGTGTGTGTGTGGCTTAAAACAAATAGCGCCACGAATTTCGTTCGCTTCTGTTTGTTCTCACTATTTGCAGCTTTATATTCTACTTCTGGTTTTATTCTTTGAGCGCACTCGTTCTGGGAAACAAATCTCGTGGCATAAATATTTATGCCCGCGTTATGAATCTTTTATTATGCAACCCTATCTTTCGGCCGTAGCAAAATAGCATCAGTGCGAGGAGGAACTTTAGAGAAGATCCAAAATCTGCACAATATCTAACACCCACTAAACGAATGAAAAAAAAACCGGTGAACTACTACCGAGAGGCGAGATGGGTGGCGTGAGGGTGTGGTGTGTTTTGACAAACGTGGGAAAGAAAGAGCGCCGAAGCGTATAAAGAATAATGGTCAAGAGGGAGGTTTCCGGGATAAAAATGCACGAGCATATTTATTGGAGTACTTGTCATAAATAATGGGTTCTAGTGCCCCATGCTGGGTGCAATACACAAACGACGTTCTGCATAGAGTAGCTTGGAAATGCCATTCTTGCATAGGTGTTGGCTACACAAGTCAGCTGCATTTGCCAAAGTTGTTGACAAGTTTCCTACTAACAAATATTGTTGTATAATAATGCATTCCAGAAAATATTTTCAATCATTAGTTAGAATGGATTTCGTTTCGATACATGATTATGAATTAATACCAGATATTCTAAAAGAATTATAAGGTTCAGTTCACTGTAATTGAGTGAAGGATCAACTTTTTATAATTTTAGACCGATTGCGCGGAAACCAGGCATTCCAAACCATTCCGAAACCTTCCGTCGTCGGGAAGTCACCTGTCGCGGCTCGTCTCACATGGACACGCGACGAGAGTGTGCTAATTTTTACACGTTTCGGTTAGGTCTTCGTCCTCCGCCCCGTTTTCCACTATAATTCACCAATACTTGACGCATCCGCCCAGACGAACGGCGGTGTCTCATCTGCCTCTGCCCGACGACCGCCCTAATGGCTGATGATGTTTAAAATATGTATCTCGCCCGGCGACGACGACGCCACCAGACAGTGACAGCTTACAGAGTGTGAACAAAGAGGGAAAAGAAAAACCCCACCAGTAAAGTGGCGAAAAATCGCCGTCAGGAGGATTCCGACTGTGTTTCCCCGATGATTCCCACATGATGCGAACAAAAAGAAAGAAAGCGTTCTTATAAAGACCACTTCTCCGCAGTATATGATCTACCGTGCGGATGGCGGGTGGCGGGTGGTGAGTTTGCGGGATAGAGTAACGAGCAATCGTCGGTCGGTTGAGACATTCTGCGTGACTTTTCGTGCACTACACGAGTGCACCCATTCAGTCCTCAATCGTGCATGCTAAATTCTTGAGGAAGTGAGGAAGTGTCCCACGTGCGGCTGCCGTACAAATGTACAAGTGTGCTACGACACCAACTTCGTACCAGCAACCACTAGGTGCTAGTTCTCAAAGCGGAAAGCGGATGCCATATGATTTTTGAACGGTATTTATGTATCATTAATACAAATCACATGTTCACTTCAACGGACTTCAACGATGGGATCCTGCAATGTGATCAACACTAAATGAACGTGGAAGACACACTAGAACAGAAGACTCTTACAGCGTAACTGCGATAAGGCTTTAGCCTTGCTGTGATATCCAGTTGTAATCGTGATAACTGATCTTCTTAATAATGGTGATGTTAGATGCAATGGGATATACTAATGATTTTGTATTGTAATTGGCTATTGAGAAGCCAATATCTCTGGATGCGGCCAGTGGGGTTCGAACCCGAGTCGCTTATGTTGAGAATGGGAGACTCGACCAACTAAGCTAACTATTCTAAGCTCGATGACGATAATTACATTGAAAACCACTCATATTCTTTTACTTCTTACATCATTCTTGAGAATAATTTCTCTGGGTATTTATAACTGGGGAGCATTTCTAACTATCTATCATCCAAATATCTACCGAAAAATCTTCTTCGTTGAGTATGATGAAGAACATTTTACTTACTCCTTTTTTTTTTGTTAAATGTTAGAAAAAATCCTTTGCCATGTTAGTTTCGGTTGTTTAGTAAACCCTCAGCCCTCATTCGGCTAGGGTATTTGGATGAATTCTTCTCGATTCCTCAACGAAGTCCCCAATGACGTTTAGTCCCAAATCGACAAGCGTAATATGTATGACGTAGTATGAGCATCGATTAACTACCGAACATTAGGC
>JAOEFI010017707.1:0-27117 GCA_034621735.1 Anopheles plumbeus | reverse complement strand
CTTATTCTATCAGCATCGTGGAATGTTGGAACGACTAAATGAATTTTCACAGAACACTAAATAATTGATCCTTTACATCACACATCTTTTTACACAAATCTTTTTATTAATCATAAATAAAGTATTTATTCTCATTGCTTTTGTTGAAAAACATTTAGCGACCGTCTCGTTCCGAGAGAAAGCACGTCACTGTAATCTATTATTTAATCGTAGTAAATTAAAATAATGGAAACAAATTGTTGGCTAGCACGAAAACCCATAAGCCTCAAGGATCGTTTGCAACAGTTGAATAGATTTTTTAGTCAGTACAAACTCAGCGCCCATCCTGTGGGGTCCTCGAAATTCGTGACAATATTGTTCCCGCCCTCTAGGAATGAAATAGGGCTTAACCATGATGTGGAATATTTATTACGCGAAGGACACACTGCACGCCGTCAGAAAACAATTCTATTTTTCTCTTTCTATTGTCCGTTCTCGCAGTCAAACGTGTCTGTATTCGGGAAAAGCATTCGTAAAGGATTGTCTCGCTGATGACGTTGACATTTACCTCATGAGGATGAGGTTTTAATTTATTCAGGATTTATGGTGCTCACGCTTCAACTGGTAACACTAATTTAGTGTTTTGGTTTTGAAAGCGTTTTTCCAATTGCTCTTTTTGCTGTTGTTTGTTTGTTTCATAATAGCTGCTCAAATAATATATAGTCGAGACTGCACAAAACCATTTTTTCCTGGACCGTATTTTACTATGTTGATGATGTCGCATCTCTCATTCCTACATGTGGTCAGCGGAGGTTCTAATGGTGTGGCGGTAACTTGCAACGGTTTTAAAGTTTTACGGCATTTGTGCATTTGACACATTTATTCTTGTGATGCGGCATACCAGAAATGTGGAGAGTAAAAACCACCAAATGATCGAATTTGTATTGTGAATCCAATCGTACTACATGACCAGTATATTCATTAAATAGTTTAATGGGCCCATTTGCTAATGACACTCGTCATTACTGGAGGAGCTAACGCCAGGGAAATTAACTAACGCGCCTACAGCATATGCAATACGCATTGCTTGTAATTGATCATCAACATGATGAAGAAATGAGCATGACACAGTGAGCACGACATATCTCTTAAATGGTCAAACTGTGTTCAATATGTTTGTAATTAACTTATATTTCACACAGAGAAGCTTTTCCCCATGACTTCATGATTTATATATTTATACAGTATTGATTGGATATGGCAACAAGTGTAGGTAAAATTCGATGAAATATAAATAATAGGTATTCAAATAGGTTGAGCTGTTGATGTAACGGACCTGTGAGAAGCCGTAGTAGCGAACTGCTGGCTAGGACTTCGAATGCTTTGGGTAAGGAACAATCGCCACTGACGTCACACATAAAGTATGGAACGGAAATAACTTCCGGTTCCATGATTTCGAATTTGATCCACCTCCACCCGAGAACGGGCGTAGGAAACCGTTACTGTTTCCAAACGATGCAGCAACATTTCCAAAGTTTTGTCTAGGACTACCACATACCCACAGCGTAGATATGGCGTCATTAGCTTCACAGTATTGACGACGATGCAAATCGATCGGAATAAAAATACAGAATGAACGACGACAAAGAGCGGCTACGACGGTAGATCTTCAAACACACATTCACCTAAGAATTTGATGACGACGCCAGAGCAGTGGGTCGGGTCAGTTAGCCATGGCAGTAGCCCTTGAGTGAGCTACTCTCATCACCGTCAGTCGTCGGTAGTACCCTCTGGTGAAACGTTTATCCGGAAGCCTCCGTTCGTTCAGGGAAGCCTTGATTAAGATTCAACAAAAGTTGACCACAAGTGCTTAGCCAAATTTTGGAGTTAGACCGAATTTCGATCGAGTTTGGGTTCGAGTGATTGCCCTAAGAAAAACCAAAAGGAATTCCTTTATTGCAACGTCTGCAATAGTGTCATTCTATTATCAACCGGCTCGGTCATCCCTGAACAGCTACTGGCGTTAGTTCGTGTGTTTTCCCCGAATATTCTGAGGTTAGAATTTCGCTACAACAATATAGGCTGCCAAGTGTGTGGACATAACAGCGAAGGAGGAGAAAATGGAACTCAGAGTTAGAGGTACGTCTGATGCTGTGGTTGAGAAGTGGCTATAAACGAGCGTACACGAGTACAAACCAGTAATTTCTAGAGGCGCAGGGATAAGAGCAATGTTTCTTAAGTCACTGTCGCTTGTTATCGTTCATGCTGCGCTTCGACTAGAATTACTATCCGTTTTCGGGAGCAGAAAACTGCGCACCGTCTGGTTGTGCAGAAAAACGATAAGAAACAAAAACGCAGAAATGAAATAACAAGTAGGTAAACTAGAGTTACCCTACAGAAGACCGTACTGGAGATGTTGAACAGTTCTAGCACGTATAAAGAGTACGATACGCTTATGAAAGGGGGCCAGAAAAATCACACGACTCGATCTGTTATCATTCTGCAGATATTTGAACAACCGCGAATCAGTAGATACCCTCGCACGGGCAGGAAGGCGATGTTTGACGATGATTTCGTAGTAATTTACACGCTGTGTACACACTGATGAAACGGTGCACAGCGAAGAGCAGAATCTTACTCTGGGAAAGAAGCGGGAAGAGAAGGTATACTACTGACGACGTTAAAAAAAAGTCCGCGTCCTCGTGATGTGATCCGATTGAAGTGAACCAACATTTAAACACCGCCGGCTATCATCTGACGCGTAGTATATTAATCAGATTACCGAAAATGTCATTTCTATGCTTGTACCTTCGAGAAGATCATAGAGACGAAATACAAGGACAAGCATGGACAAAATGTTCTAAATTATTTACAAGTTATGTTGACGTAATCGAAATATCTACCGGCTCCAGAAGGTTATGATCACTGATAACTGAATTGGCATTTAATTTTGTTCGTAAATAATCAGAACCTTCAGCGGAGGGTTCGCATCGAGGATGAAGGAAGATTGCAATATTGATTCATGAGCAAAAATTAAACATTTGTTGTAGGATTTCGTATCGGCGTTAGTATAAGAATTTATTACGATCAGTCTCTGCGATCGTATCGTGGGATGAACTGTACACATCTGTTTTGTTCTTACCGAGACACATTTATTCCCTGTGTCAATGTTCTGCCTCACACGCAGGCGGCCCACTATTTTTGTATCGCGTTGTTTTCCGCAGCATTTTATTTTCATGCAATTTTCCTTGAAGGGGGTCGTTGCAGTTTGTTGTGATCGTGGGGAAGACCAAAGCGAAGCGAGTGTGTTTAATGAAAACCGTCACTTCAGACCGTTTGAGAACAGTTTAGTATTGCCCTCTAGTTTTCGCCGTTAGAACTCGTGCATGATGTTGTGAGGAAGCATGTAAAAAAACTCTTCCTTTTGATTACTAACATGCAAAAAAAAACTATTTCTTTACAATTCAAATGAATTTCTGCACCACTCCCTTTCTATCTTTGTTCTATCTCTTTACCCTATATATCCTTCCCTTCTCCTTATATATTTGTCTCTATCGAGTTCAAAATCAAATCATAGGAAAAATATGCTATCGTTGTAAAAAAAGAAAAACGAGTGCGCTGAAGAATGAAAATGAGCAGCAGCGTGCATACAAACCCTATTTGATCGTCGCCAACAGAGAGAGGGGGAGAAAAAGAGAGAGAGAGAGAGGGAGAGAGAGAGAGAGATAGAGAGAGAGAGACAGAACGGAGTCGTGACAACGGATCACTGCAAACGCGATGATCGTGTAAAGAACATAACGCGTCTCGTGGATCCCGTGACCTCGCCCGCCGCATTTCAGCCCACTCTCGCGGTTTAAGTCCAGTGCGTTGGGCTGTTGAGAGCATCGAAACGCGCAGCCGGCGGCTCAGCCTAGGCCCGTGCCCATGAGCAGCGGAAAGTTCAGTGTTATTTTTCTACTTCAAGCGAACAGACGAACAGTATCAACAGTGAACCGGTTCACGAGTCAGACCAGCGAGCATTGTACGACGTAGAAATCATTGCTCATTGAGTATCGTTTTTTTTTTTAATCATCCACTATACGCAGAATGGATAACATGAGTGAGTGAAATTTGCGAGATACATCTTGCGATCCATAAACTGCACCTTGTACACACAATGGCCATGGAAGCTTCTCTATGCAACACTGGAAAGTGGGAAGGGTTAGAGAAAAAGAAGCATAGGACCTGATACTAAGTGACACAAATGGCGAGGTGTTCATCCCTGAAGAAACATGTTCAAACCTAACCGGAGAGCCATGATCTTTTCTAGGCCGGTGCGTGCGAAGGTCAGGTTCAAGTTTTCAAATGTGTTGTACGAAAATAATTAAGAGATTCCAAAATGTGGAACGAGATATGTCACCTTTGCTAGGTGTGACATATTCCAGCTATTCTTAGGGTGTGTGTAAATACGAAAACAGATACCCACCGCATAGGCGGCAGTAGTAAATTCGACTAGTTGTCTGTTGTTAGTACAGGTGCACAACCAATGTAACGTTTTGCTTCAGTGGACCAGTTCCATGTTCGTGGCGCTTGGCGAGTGTCATTGCGCTGAAATCAACGGGATATTTCCGAGTGAGAACTGTGTCCTCCGTCCGCTGTACCGCCTCGAGCGTATGTGGTAATTGGCCTCGAAATAGTAATCATTTACCGATTGGGTAACGGAGCGGTCGAACCCCTTTCTGAAAGTCTCATGCGTCGCTCTTATGTGCAGTCTTGCAGTCAGTTAGTATGCATGTCACAAACAAACGCCGAACCAGATGACCAGCGATGAAATGCATCTCTGAAAACAGCGTATTGAACCGGTTTCTATAATACTTTCATTGTTCATTCCGACCCAGCGCCGCCGGAGGTCACTGACGGCCAGTAGATTGTATATGAAGTAGAAAAAACTGAGACGATACGAGTTCGGACGTTGTCCTAGACCTACACCATGCCGTTATTCGAGCGATGAGTTTTATGATTAACCGAAGGATGGAGCCGCCAGCATGTTCGTCAGTGGTCAGTAGGCACACTATTTTGATGTTGGGACTTAAGGTTTGGTTGTTACACTTATTCTCCGGTTTCCGCTCTCGATGTCTGATGAACTGTCATTTATACAGTTCACTTCCGGCTTGAGAATGATCTTAGAAGAACGGTGCGTTCAAACTTACTGTACCTACGAGAACGTCTGTTGGAATGAAACGTGATAAGCAGAGTTGAGCAAAACATACTATTAGTTTCGAATGGTGGTCTGTGGTGTACATTTCCCGAAACCACCACCGAAATATAGCATGCTGTATTAACCAGCGCCGCTCTTCAAACTAGCAAAGGTAGAACTGGAGAGGGGCGTAATCTTTAAGGTCGCCTGTCTCGACCGTCGGAATGTGGTCGGCGTGCATTCGGTTCGGATGAATGCTTGAACGCGGAGAATGGAGCCAGCAGATTTAGTTGACTGAATCCTAGACGTTCCTATGCTTTACCCGGTTTTTAGCTTGGTTTATGTATCTCCTCATAGAGCGCAGACCCTAGGAGAATCTGATACCACACAACACGAACCCACTGGGTTAGCGATGGCACAGCGATGATGCGATGTTTGGCAATTTCTTCCGAGCGAACGCTGGCAAACTTCGATGAAATGTTATTCTGTTATTCTATTAGCATATTTGACAAAACAACCTAAAAAACACTAGTCTTCTTTTCTTATATCCATTTGGGTTTTCTCGTTTCTTCCTGGCCAGAAGATCTTTTATTGCCAGATTTTCGTATTCCTTCTACGGCTTGGATCAATCTTAAACGGTGTGTGTGAGGGTGTGTTTTGGCAGCGTTTAACTTCCCTTATCATTAGGTATCCACGGTGGAACTAGCCAGTTTTAAGATGCAAAACAAACTGACATACGTTTGGGTGCCATCCGCAGACGTTCGACAAAACTTGGGTCCCGGTCTCGTGGAATATTCAACACTTTTGTAGGCACTAGGAACGAGGAAAAAACTCTGGCCCGTGCACCGAAGCAAATGGCAGGAAAAAAGACTCGCTCTATGAATATTTACATTTCCGCCATGGGTCGTGGAGGCAGCTAGCGACCACTACAGACGCCCAGACTAGTATTACGTGACTCACGGTGGTACCCGTCGGTGACAACCGCACATGCAAAGTTCCGGTCCGCGATGGTACGCATAGCGCCGCGTTAAAGTTCACGGCCGAGCGACCCAGACCACATGTGCTCGCAAATCCATCGCTGCCCCACCAAAGAGGCCCCATTCTCGGAGAAGTGAACGGCACGAGATACTCGCTGCTATGCGTCGCTCGGCATACTCCAAATAGCGTCCGCACCTGCAGCGGGTGCTAACCAAACACCAGCACGCTAATTACTTGCAAGAGGAAATCAATTAACCCCCCGAGAATCAGTGCCACGCTCGGCGGGCGGAATCCGATACATCAGCGTGGCAAACAGATCCATCACAATTTGGCGCTAAATGCATTTTGCACTTTATTACTGTAATCAGCAGAGCTGTGTCCAACGTGGACCCTCATTTCTAGTTGTCAAACTTTGTAATAAGTAGTGTTTTCTTTGCGGCATGGTGTAGCTTTGGACGAACCACAAGGACAACGCTAAACTAAGCTTAGACAGCTTAGCTAAAACAGTTGGATGCTAGCGTGTAAGGGTTGATTATTTTGTACACATGTTGCTCTCGTCGATAGATTTACGACCCGTTTCCTTCGAAAACATTTCCGTTCTCGATTACTAGAACGATCAAGGAACTTTGGAGAAAAAAAAACTTGACTAACAGTGGGCTGATGTACTGTGATCTTAATTTACGAGCTTCATATTGAATTACACGTCGGTCGGTTCGAACCCCAATAGCACCAGGCCAATGGCTTTTTAAATTAGAATGCCTGTTCTGTTCATGTTGACATATTCTTCGTAAAATCATCTCGATAGGCCTATAAATAGGAACTAGCGCTGGCTGTAGCGCCCCATTACAGAAGACTTAAGACGTTCTTATTTGAAGGTAGATATAAAATATCAACGCAGCTCATAGTGTTGAGTAAATGTTTCATCGACTGTGGTGGTGCTGAAATCGGCATTCAACGGGTTTGGTCAACTGTCGGTATGCCCATGTGTAGCCGTTGCCATGACGATGACCACGAAACATCATCGGCCAGGCCTGCCGAACGATTTAGTATGCTGTATGGTGTTTGATCGCCGTGTGCAGGCTGTGGTCGGTAAACAAACCCAGTGTGTTTTTATTAATTTATTTGTCATCTCTTTTTCAAAATGCACGATACCGTTTCAAGTTCATACCCACATACATACCACCCCAGTGGTGTGGGTTGCGCGTGAGTATCGTCCACATGCTATACTAGACGGGACGGAGCGCGCTCGTCACAGAAGAATAAGTGTAGTCGAAACACAACACTCGTTCGATCGAGCTGCGCTGCCGTGTGTGGGGCGCGTTCGGGCAAGGCAAGCACGCGGAGGAATCGCGTATCAGTCCGGCCGCGATCGCGAACGTGTCAATGTGTCGTTCTTCGAGCAGGCTGTGACCGATCGTGCGCGATGTCGTTTCCCGCGGAATAGTGAAAGCTGCGGCTACTGTCTGGGCGCCAGCACAACTTCTTTACCTGCGTATCTTTTGAAGCCACAGTGTGTGAGTCATTACTGAGTTCAACATGCACACAGGTTTGATTTAATAGAACAACAAGTGAGTGTACCAAGGACCGGTTACACGAGGAGCCTCGATTGGGGGACTGTTTCCCGGTGCGGTTCCTTCCCACATGTAGAAGCGGTGCGCGATCGCACCAATTCATGCTTAATTCAGCCGCTGACGGGCGGTAGTTGGAAGTGAAGTAAGTTGGCTGTGGCTTAGGGTGCTCCGCTTGTATAGTTTTAAGGCATGACTATTTTTAGACTACGAATTCGTCTGGCGAGTGCCAAACGGCGCGCGGTGGCGCGTTACCCAGGGACAAAACAAAAAACTACCCCTATTGCCATCAGCATTCTGTTTCCCCTATTTGCTCGGTAGCATAGCCACTGACTTTCACTATGAAAGTATGCTGTTGACGTTGGTTGGTCGTGGACAACATTCCGTTAGTTCCACACAATTCTAATTGCAAACTAGTCCGTATTGTAGGTACAAAAAAAAACTACAGTAGAACCTCGAAATTGTTTGCAAGCATCTGGTCTTCAATCTAGTCAACGACCAGGCCATACAATAGGGGATTATTTTGTCGTTACGATTGACAAAATGTAATTAGGGTTGTGGTGAAAATACCTCCGGTACGGAAAACAGTGCCAGCATGCTGGAAAAGCTGCGACCGGCCCTGCGACGATGCGCGGCAATCGGAGATTATCTTTCTCCGTGGAACAATACGTAACGGGTTATGCCAGTTTGAGGTTTCTGAATAATGCATGACGAAAGTTCCTCTATTCCCCGATCCGCGAACCGGATAAACCGCCATGAAAAACATAGTCTGCTCCAAACCCGAGCCGGCTACAACAACTACTCGTTCATTCTTTGTGCTCTATGCAGTTAATTTATCGCGGAGAATAAATTACGAATCATATTAATTTTTGTTCGTTTCTTTCACTTCCTAGTTGTGCGCTGGTACTATTTCTACTTGTGCCGTATTCAAAATCTCCAACGGAGTGTTTAGCACAGGCACAATTTGTCTACTCTTTGAAGATACATAGAGGAAGGAGTACGTCGCATAGTTGTAGTCAGTACGTAGTGAGTGTATCAAAAGTACTAAAGCTCAATGTATTATTTATTTGTTATAATTTATGATACAAGTTAAAAATATATTTAATCAAGGCGACAATCAAGATGTCGAGCGGTAAGAAATAGGTAGTTTAGTCTGCGATCGCGCACTGGAGTGTTGAAAGAACGCTCCCCCAAAAACTGGTTCGGATCCGGAAGTCTGACCAAACTTGTTTTAAATTTGGCATTCAGGAATTAGTTGAGATACTACCGAAAAGAAAATGTAAAGCCCAGCCAAAGTCATTTAATCTTCTCTGCACGGCCTAGCCTCCGATTGAAGGTCATTGCGATCGCCGATTTCGATCGGTGCCTGGGGTGTGTTTTCAATTTCCTCTTTGTGCGTACGCGCTTCCGTGTGACCATAGTGCGGGTTTAACGACACGAGGACAGAGTGTTTGTTTAGTTCGTTGAGGGTATGTTGAAAACCGACCAGAAGAGTGCGTTCGGGCGCTTTAGTGACGTTTTCCTAATAGTGATCGCCCCACCCCGGCCGGCGTGTGACAGGAGGGCTACTGGTATTGAACTTCAAACCCCAAGGACGTTGGTGAATGCTGTTGGGTGGGGTTGAAGACTGAGAATAAAGAACGATGTGGAGGGGGCTGCTGTGGCGCTGGAGTCGCAATATTTATGTACCGTTGGTTGAGATGGAAACTGGTTCCAGCGCAACACTGGTGGATGCAAGTGTTCGAGCCTTCCTTCTCGACAGACTCAACAGATGATGATTGCGTGTCCTACGTGACAACAGCGCAAACCAGTTGCCAGCTAGTTGAACCGGCGGCCACTGGCAATCAATTATAACTGGGACGTTACAGTTATATATTGTTGGACATTGCAGGGCAGGACTAGGCATCCCTCGTTAATTCGTCCTGCTTATAGAGCCACCAGAATAGTGATCGTGCTGAGTATGCCGAAATATATACTTAGGGTCCCAGACATTAAAAACGGAATGATAAGTTTTTAACCATGAAGGATTTATAAGATTTTCCGGCTGTAAATGCGGATCCTAAATGAAATATTTAAGAAAAGACAAGATTTTGGCTAGAAAAGTGGATTCTTTTTTCACCTTGCACTGTTTGAATAGTTCAAAAAGGCCCACAAAGGTACAACCACAAATGTATTACCGGCACTTGCTACGAATATCCATGATCTAACCGTGCACCGTATAGCGAACAATACATGGAAACCAGTCAGTGTGCCCCACCATGTGATCTCTTTAGAGATGGGCGACAATTTCTGAGTTCCTTCTCTGAAACTCGCAAGCCCGCACCTCACTCGCAGTTCAATCCTCATTGCGAGGTCCTCCACAGATGGAAGCCAGAATTGTTTCTAAAGGAGATTGTTGAGTGTAAAATAAATGGATAAAGGATCAACGGTTCCCGAATAGTTTACCAAAAAGTGCACAAAATCATCTCCAATGTTGGCTGAAGCGCGGGAACGCACGGTCCCCGCACAGATCAGAGTTTTCGGAGGTAATACTGAATCGCAGAGTCTAGTGCTTTATATTGCCGGCGAAGTATTACAGACTACATTGCGGTCTATTTCCATCTTAATTCCTCATGAATAATTCGATTAATGGATACTCGTCATTAAGAATACGAACTAATGGTTTGTGCGAGACACATTTTTTTACGTGCACAGAATCATTCCCAGGGGTGGTGATCGGTTAAAGATATCGTGAAAGTTGTTTCAAGCGATGACTTCGCGTTCAATTTGTCGTGCTTAGTTCGGATCGTCTGTCTGGCAACGAAAAAAAAAAACGAAGATCATTTGGACGATTAATGTGTTCGTTTTTCAGTAATGCGTGCTTAGCTTTTCGGGAATAAGTCAGAGCGTAACTACGCAATTCGTCATAGTGGCGCCTGTGTGAAAACAAACTTAATTCTGAAATTTGCACAGTTACGAATGTGGCATGTACGATGTTCATCTGCTTCCGATAAATTTCGCTAGTGCGAACAAATTAGAGTATTTCATTAGCGCAGGCGTGCAATCAAACCAGCACACGGATCACGAGTTGCGATTCCCGTACAGACAGGCATTTGCTTCGAAACTCTAAACAACATTTACGAACGAGGCCTTTATGCGAGCCTGGTCCAGGAATGATGCCCATTCTCATGCTTGTCACATTCACTGAAGCACGCTAATGTGTTGAGCAAGCCACATTTTCCTTTTCGATATCCTGGTCCTGTTCATGTCCTCACAATGCAATTGTTGTTTTCAGCGACACATTTCATAGGCGCTAAAAAGGTAGTGCCAAAAAAATGAACTGAACAATATAGCCAACCATGCGCTTTCGCTGTGTTTTTGTGCTGCGATTGGAACAGTATTTGTTGCTATCTTAGGAACGTTCGCTTTTCGGGGGGTGTAAATTGTTGGAATAATTCGAATCCTATTCTATTTTTTATCTTATACATCGTTGAATTGCTATGCGCCGCTTGATATGCGTTATGTGAGCGTTATGGAAAGCCTTATTTCTATTCGCATTTTGGTCTGCAAGTAGAACATGTTTCGTGTGTTATAAATTACTTGGATACTAGAAAAAATCAGTTACAAATTCATACCTTCGACAATCGTGTATACTGACACCTATTGTTTTTTTAAATTTGAATTCGCAGTGATGTCTCTGGAGGAAACTCGCCGCACCCAGCGTCCCTACCGATATGGGATGATGTTGTTGTGTGTCGGTGCTTTAGTCAACTGGTTGGGACTGGCAGAAAAGTATTCAGAACCAGTTCGATACGCCGGCGTGGGCTGCATCTTGGGTAAGTCGTCATTGACGGAACATTATCACACGCACTCCATTCCGCCGTTAAATGCAAATTTATCCTTCGTGGCATAAACAGCAGGAGCTTGCCTGATATGCACAGCCATGTGCTGCTGGCTCCACACTCCCAACCGGCCAGGATCAAATGGTGACGAGGTATGTTTCAAGAAGATTTTTTTTTGGCTTCACAATAGACGCACTGTTTAATTATTTGTTTCTTTTTTTTTAACGTAGAACGATGATCCGGTACATGTTATAAACGATGAACGACGACGAGAAAAGCCTCCCGACTACGACACGGTTGCAGTAGCGCCACCAAGCTACGATGACGCAATAAAGCTCGATCCTGCCGCACTTTTACGGCTGTCAATGACGCCAAACGCCAATGCCACTAGCAGCTGTTACCTTCCATCGGCGAATCCGAGCACATCGCACACCCAGGAAAGCAACAGCGCGGATGTGGACGATCCCAGCAGTGAAGCTCATCGCCCAATTGAATGTTCAGTGTGCGTAATCGACGAGAAAAAGGTACCGGTAAAACCTCCACCGTACGAAGAACCGACGGACCCTAGCAGCGTTTTACCGGTCAGCAATTTCCCTGTCCGCGTGGACTGAGGGGCAACGGGTCCCGTTTCAATCATGCTCCACTTCACTAGCGAACTGTCCGTTGAAGCAATCTTCTGCGCTTGAAATCCTATTCAGGCTATGGAAATAGTCTTGGCTGTGTTCGTTTTCCCTACTTCTAAGGTATTTTATAAGCGCTAGAAAGGCAAGACGCAAGTAACATGCATATCAGAAGTCTGCAGCACACAAGTAAAGCTGTACAGTATTAACGATGCCATATTACGCTGGCGAGGACGATAGTGGGATAATATTGCATCTTAAACATGATCATAAATTTAGCACACGTGAGGTAGAAAAATCACGGATAATAAATCGTGGAAGCAACTGTACTTAGACGGAGATCGAGTAATAAGGACAGGAACCCTATCTTACATTGTCATTTGTAATGTAAAAGGACGTAAAAATAATCCAAACAGTGATAGACATTTGTGTACGACGATCACAGAGTCGATCGTGTTCCAAAGTTTGTTTTATTTTTGTGATAATAGTTTCGTAAGTAAATAAAGATTCGAGTTTTCATAAACTGTTCCTTTGAAATTGACACATCGTTCTGTTTTCATAGCAAATATCACAGGGCAGATAAGACTTTTTCCAGATCAAATCATACTTAATCGAGGTTAAATTCAAACATCATCATTTTAATCCTTAGCTCTCGTTCACGCTCGACGTCCATCAGGTGATTCCAATTGCATACGAAGAGAGACAAATGGTCCGCTGATTGTGTATGACCGATATTTTCTGTAAAAAACCACAAGATCAGTAATCACAACTTAGAGCTGTTTCAAAACATCCTTACCAGCAACATATTTCCTGGTGGTTATTTCTTTTTTGTATGACACAATCGCCAA
This sequence comes from Anopheles plumbeus, assembly GCA_034621735.1. Classification (NCBI taxonomy): domain Eukaryota; kingdom Metazoa; phylum Arthropoda; class Insecta; order Diptera; family Culicidae; genus Anopheles; species Anopheles plumbeus. The sequence goes on along the minus strand of JAOEFI010017707.1, from coordinate 14,127 downwards.
TTCTATTACGTTTACGATTTGAAGGAAATTCCACGTCTGTCCAATGGCATCCATCGCGCCAAATGATCCTCGAAGCGGTGTAAGTTGAGTAACGATATTCTCCGCATTCGTAACTACGTCCTCCATAATAGTGACCATGACGAATAGATTTTTGCAGTACAGAATAAGATTTTCAGGATACGGATGTTCTTCTGGCGTATTTTGAAGCACATTTTTCTTAATGTTTCGTATCGCGTTGCAAAATTGGGAACCCTTTTCTACTGCTTGTTTCCATTTGTGATGGAATTCTATAAAACTAGTAACAGCTTCATCGACCCTGAGGGATGCAATAGTACCTGGCGACGACGGTGTGCGGGGCGATTTTAATTTTAAAGACGAAATGTTTTGACGATCCGGTGTTGTTGCCATGGTGGGATTATTTTAAACTGAGCAGAAACTATCTTCACTAGAAATTTGTTTATATTATTGGTCCCCATGCTGCGAAACATAAACATGGTTTGACAGCACATGCAGTAGCACCAAAGGCGTTTATAAGACCAAACTCGAAGCTTAGCGAGAGCTCACTTTTAGACATTCACGTTCGTGGCTTGGATAAAATACTTACCGCATTCGTGTGCTTTTAGAGCCAATCTTTCGCTTAAAATAAATACATTTCAATTGTACTTGCTATTGCCTATTTCAAGTCAATTTATGGGAATACACAAACTGAAAATATAATGTGAGTTCGAACTGGACCATAAGCACCAGCTACGTTGCTAAATGTCATTTGTGTAACGCAAAAGTAATATTCAATATGACCGTTGCTAAATTAAAATCAATTTCGAATTTGAATATGCTTGATAATCAAATTTTATGAATAATTTAGTAGTTTTTTTACTTAGTTATTTAAAAACTAGGTAGTGATTTAAAAAAATTAACCCTTAAACTGGAAAAGCAATGCAATGCAATGATATTTCCCCCCAATGATATTTTATTTTTACAATGTTGACTATCGGAAAGTAATAGTGGGCCACAGAACATAAAAAAGACATTATGACATTTTAAAACATCTAAGGTTGTGTGTGAAAATTGTTATGTCAAAGCCTCAAATTAACAGCCATGCGTAGCGAGATTAATCTCGTAGTAAAAATGATGACATAATTTCTATGTAAAATTAACAAAAAGAGGTGAGATGATCACATAGTGGGATGAACTTGTGGTTTCATACAATATGAAGCAAAAAACCTTGAATGCTTTGAAACCAGACTTTGCTGGAAAACTCAGTTGGTATAATTGACCCCTTCATACACTTGATGAGGGAAGATTCCAAATTAACATCATCTAACGAATTCGCAGAACTCCAGCGTCTTGTTAAAACTGAGCTTATTATAAAACAATTCATGTATTTAATCAATTCTTATTATGAAATCAATCATTCAATGGAGGCATTAGCCGCATTTTCTCTTTTAACTCAGTTTCTCAATAAAAACAGGTGTTTCCCAAACATGTTGATCGGGAAACTATTGGAAGAGCCGGAATTTGTTTAAAACGGTGGGGAGTTATACACTCGAAAATACAGTATCCATAAAGAAATCCGAAGTATAATTTAACAAAGAAACAAAAACAGTCTGTTAAAGGAAAAAAAAACAGAATCTCTAATTCTGAATCTAAACGAAATAAGGATCGCCTCGTCGACGGTTAAAATCAATAATAATCACCCATCAAAGGCAACATTTTACTCGTCGTCGCGGGAAAACAACTTCAAGGGATATAGCTGCCGGGTGCAGGTTTATTTGCCTTCCGCCAAGGCCACCATTTCCCTCGCATCAGCCCATCCGAGGGCATGGCTCGGGAATGATGAATACTCAGGATTTTCCCGGCGGAAATGAAGAACCGGCTACGGGAGAACCGGTGGCTAGGTGGTGTTTATTATAAATTGATCCCTTGCCCGTGTCTCTGCTCCCTAGCCCAGTCACTCCGCTGGAAACCATTTCACTGTGCTAGAGCCGGCGGACCTGTGGCTTGCGAGCGAGCAATGTTTTCCACCAAGGGTGCTTTCTTAGCGTCGTTCGTTCATTCCGGGCATTAGCGCCGCACGTTGCTATCACAATAATCAGAAGCGACAACATCGTCAAGCGTATCACTTATCAGCTATTTAACATCAGTGCCCCCCGTAGTTGCTCGTTGGTATCCTCAGCACGCTCCCCGTCCCGTAGCAGCCCGAGTCTGGTCGTCCAGATAGGCAGATACTTGCCTTGAAGCGGTTCCCGCTGAATCGACCTCGATTGGTGGACATTGACAAGATTCCGGCCGTCGCCAACGGAAGGTTTTTAATCCGTCCCGTCCATCGCCAGAACGTCAACCATCATCAGTGCCGTTGCGCTTCGCTCCATCCCGCTTCGTCAGGGTACACCTCACTGCGGGGGAGGGTGTTGGATCCGCGACCCTTCGTGCCCTTTTTATGCGGCTCGCTGCGCCGGCGAGGCCCATCCCCATCCGATGGCCGCACGGCTCCCTTCGGATGACTCTCGAGTTGACGGACCGCCACGGCTCGCCGGCTTCGTGGGGTTGGGGCCGATGTGTTGTGTTTAGCTTGACGGAGTGCAAAATAAATTAAGCCCTCCGTCCACCTGCCAGCCCATTTCAACCACCGACAGGGGATCAAAGCGCTCGGCGTGAAATCGGGAGGTTAAATGGTTTCGGGTTCGCAAAAGGATGTCGCCGGAGCTGTTCTTCGCCAGCGTTTTGGGCTGGAAGGCGAGGTGGCGGCCTGCTCGGGATGAATGACGGAATGGATGCCTTTGATTGCGATCAATTGGACCATGAAAACCGTGGCGACCCTCGCCCATCGTGGGAATAGGGTGGGGCGGTGTGGAACTTGCGCGAAGAACCGATTGGAACATAATTGACTCAATGTATTCCGGGTATCGGTTGATGTGATATGAATCCTACTAAAATATGGTTTATTTGGCCAACTAACGATGTACAGCGTGCTGCATTGAACAGTGCCGCTGGACGTATGTCATTTGCAGATCAGAACGATTACGTTATGTAACTCCCATGATTAAAATAACTGAAATATACCAAGAAGCCGCAATTCCGATTCGATTAGGGGGCGCTTTAAATCATTGAGTCCTTTTTGGGCTTTCGATGTTCCACCCGGCGACGTCCAAGGTCGCGTACGTTCCGTTATCTTACACTTCCGCCATCCCATCCGCCTCGCCTTCTGTTCGGCGACCTCCTACGTCCCTTCTCCTCCATCTTTCGGATGGCTTGAAACGACCTTTTACAGAGTGGGACGACCTGTGTCATCCCGCTGACATGGGCAGGCCATTAGCAGTCTGGCGAGTCTAATTCGCACCATCGCCCTACGGTTGGAAAACCTCGTCGCGCGGCTGACTCCTCCGTTGTTCCTGCTATGCCCGCGCAATGGGGTGGTAACCGACGCCTTTTTGAGCGCTAACACAGACTCTCCTCAACCACGGTCACGTCGTCGCGGCGACCGAAATCATGTATGGCCCACAATCTCACTTCAGTTAGCCGCGGAAACTTAACCTGTCACTGTAGGGTCCTACGATGGTGGCGTGGGTTGGGTCGCGGCATCAGTCAGTCATGCTGCCCTAATAACAATGACTGAAGTTAATTTGAGTATAAACTGAACCCGTGCCTTACGTTGCGAGTTTGGCGCATAACGAGTCTAGACGATACAAACACGTTCAGGTATCGGTAGACTTGATATGAGAGGAAGAAAATACCCTGCCAGCAGGAATCATTGCTCGAATGAAATACACGACGGGTTCGGGATTCGAAGGTAGCGCACAATTTATGGGAACTTTTTTTTTCAGTCGTCAACCAGGAGGACCAACCCATATAGCGGCGAAGGGTAGGGTACAATGGTCCCATAAGATATCATCTACATCCGAGGATCTACAATTTGTTATCCCAATATGATTCAAGGCAATATGGTTCAAAGATCCGATTGGCATTATTGAAATTAAATTAAAAAGTTCAAGTTCAGGTTTGTCCAGCTCAACGTCTTCTTCATGATTACTCCAATCTCTTATACGGAGAATTTAAAAGGCATGAAACTGGCAGGCAGAAGTTTCCCTACCCGGAGATGTCTAGCATAGGTCGTATGTCTCAAAGCTCTTATCAATACTTTTAAACCAATAAAACTCTTACCAATACCAACTGAATATTTACAAGTAAAAAACGACTAAACTTGCCGACACTTGGTGCAGGCCACACTCTTCTTCCTTACATGCTTCCTTAAAACTCAATCATCGAAAGGTTAATTTTTAACGACAAAGATAAAGTTGGCGGACAAGTGGCGCGGCTTATTAGACAATCGTATTCAGAAGAAGCCTCTTGGAAAAGGCTTTGTCGAGCTTATCGCGCGAATGCATACTTATCAACGGAGCAATTGTTTGACAAAATGTGATAGTTTAGTGTCAGTGCGTACTCATTTCACGTTCAGCTCCCGGAAGGCTATGATGGAGCTGGCCGGATTAGTTGTGGTCCTGCTGTGTTCCCATGCAGTTTCTAGCATTGCAGAGAACGAGCGCTTGGACAGAATTGTTGGAGGGACGGTAACAGGCATACAGGCGCATCCGTACCAAGTGTCCGTGCAGGAGTTGGGTAGTCATATCTGTGGCGGGTCTATCGTCACCGACCGGTGGATATTAACGGCTGGACACTGTGTGGAGTAAGTTGCCCTACTAGTGTGCGGAGGTACCTCATCGCTGCATCGCTTGGCTCTGCTTTTCAGTGACACCATACCTCGTTATATGAACGTCCGCGTTGGATCTTCCCACTACAACCGAAGCGGGACCGTACACGCCGTACGATCGTTCGCCACTCACCCCGACCATGTCCCGTACAGCTGGATCGCGGACTTTGCGCTGCTTGAGCTGCAGGACCCGGTCCAGTTCTCCGCGTTCGCACAGCCCATCGCCCTAGCATCGCGACCGGAAGATCTGCTGTTCGAGGGCGAGTGCGTCGCGACCGGATGGGGACGCACGCTGAACGACCTGGAGAGCTACGACCAGCTGCGTGCCGTCCGAGTTCCTCTGGTTTCGCACGACCTGTGCGCCAGCGCCTACGAAGGCAAGCTTGACCAGGCCATGCTGTGTGCCGGTGACCTTGAGCATGGTGGCAGAGGTAGCTGTACGTACGACTCGGGCGGGCCGCTTGTGTGCGCCGGCGTCCAGCTGGGGATCGTGTCCTGGGGCAAAGGGTGCGCCCTGCCCGAGTATCCGGGGGTGTACAGCAGCGTTGTCTACGCGAGGGCGTGGATCGATAGCGTTGTTCGGACACCGTAACACAAGCACCGCGAACCACAACGCTGAAAACCGCAAGCGAGGGCGAGGGAAAAGCCTCACATTTTTTCCCCACCCTGCACTGAAAGGTACTCGGGCCAACCGCCAACCCACGTGCATGCAGCTGTGCATCTTTCTGCATTATAAATATTTATGGTGCGTCCGATTTACCTTTTTGTCTTTGCCAACCAGACCGAACACATTTCCACTCAGTTTGGGAGAGTCTAGACCAAAAAAAAAAAGAAAAAAAAGGAACAAGCATCCGACCGTCGTCCTTTCCGCCGTCGAAGGCGTGGCGTGGCGGGAGGCTGCTGAACGAGAATTTAAGTGGAAGCGCATGGCGTGTGATCACGCTGAGTGGTGCATCATCTGAATCTATTTGATTCAATTCAACGCCGGCACCGTGCAGCATGCAGGTGTGGGTGCGGCCGGAATGCATTATGGTTGCTAAATATTTCATGAATAGTGAAATTCGCGGCCAAAGGGGAGGACGATGTGAGCAAAAGCATGCAACAAATAGAAGAAGGCGGAGAAAAAAAGGGCTACCACTACACAACCATCCGTGTACGTCCCGGTGGATCCATCCGGGAGCTTATTTGGGCGGAACGAGCGAATGACAACAAAGGTAGCATAAAATAGTACAAATTAACGCAACGCAAAAACATCCACAGCGGGTTAGAATCGGGAGCGAATGCGTTTCAATGCGAATTACACGAAATGTTCAAACAATTGGTTGGAAAGAGCATCGAACTTCAGCTAAAATTTCAATTTAAATATTCAGACAGGACTTGATTGAAGTTTTTCATTTAGGTGAAAATTGTAGAGTTCCCTATAGATAGTAGGACTTCATGCAAACTGCAGTTTTCCGCGCTCATCTCGTATTTCAATGAGCTTGTTTCGCATGATAATCAATACCACTTTACTAACATTAGCAATAAAATTTTTACGTATTTGCACCTTATAAAAACCACTCTTCCAACTTCCAAACAACCACTTGAAACGAAACAACCGTACATACAAAAAAGAAGAAGAATATAATGCCATAAATGGCGTTTCGATTCTTTTACTATGATTTTCTCTTTTCCGGATGTGTTTCATATTGCTGTATGTGAAAGGTTTTTCCTGTGTTAAAAGCACTCCAAACAACATTTTAAGTGATTAAAACAATAGTTTAACTACATATAGTGGCTTATGACATAGAATCTATTGTTCTCACTCAGTCTAATGTAAATTTAAACGAACACTAATTGCATCTAACATCAGAGTGACTAAACTAACAATGAAAACATGTCGCGGAACATGAACCATAGTGTGTGATTTAAAGATAAGATAAAGTGTACCACCGATTTATTCATCGTGTTCCACTCGCTGCTCATTAATTTGTCAACCATGCAGCATTAGGTTACGGTTGTAATAACACTGGTGTCATTGCTAACTCCTCCTGTGTGGAAGGCCGGTTATGTCCGCGTCGTACCTATAATTTGACCAGATTAGCCGGATCGTGTGCCGAGGTGAGTGAGGGAACTCGTTTAGTCCTTGCCCTCCCGACGATGTCCGGCCCCGGCTGGCCAGTCCCTCCACCGATGATCGTGACATGCACATCCTGGCTATAGCTGGCCAGGGCCGTTAGCCCACTCCAGTGACAGAAGGACCATTCATTCGAGCAGTCCGATTTCAGTGGCGAACACCGGACGCTGGAATGGTTTCGGTTCGGCCTCGGAGCTGACACTATGCTGGCTCGTTGATTTTTCGAATCATGCACCCAAACTTGGTGCATCCGGTCGTTTCCCCCGCGCGGTCAGGTCCTGTGGCACATGAACCAACCGCGCTCTTATGTTGCGTGTTCGACAACCTCGTTCGGGCCATCACTTGTATCGTCATTCTGCACCGGAACCTATCGGAAACACGCATCGGTAGTGTCGCTGGCCGTAGTCCCATCACCATCACCCGGTGCAATTACGTCACGCTCCCGAACAATACCTCTACAGGTACGGAGCGTCCGATATTATATTACGGTCTTTGTAAACATACAATGGCCTATTTTTAAAACCTAGTCTGTCAAGAATATGTTGGGCTGTTAGAAACATGTTTCAGAGCATTGTGACTTTTTGAGGTTAGGCCAGAAACAAGTTCCAGAGAAATGAGTACTAGAGGAAATATGCATCGAAGAGTTTTTTTTCTTATCATGTTTCAAGCCCAGCGTTCAAGCAGTGTGTGCAATAAAAAGTATCTCAAGAGGCCACTCTCTTCGCTAAGGGGTGAAACCGTGCGATTCTACCTGCTTCGACTTGTAGGAATATCATTTCCCTGCACCGTTCCCTCTCAGCACATGCGGGCCCAAAATTCAATTCCTCGCCGTGGGGAGATGAAGAACCTACTGCGCCACCCTCAACTACTTCTTCGCATTTGATTTTGAATTGAAAAGTGGGACTAGGCAAGAAAAAAACGTTATATACGTGGCAAGGTGCTCACCCTCACAGCGGATGGACTCGTTGAACCCTCGCTCCGCCAGGCCGGAATGTTGTTTAGAGCAATAAATCAAGGATGAACCTTGGATGCTGCTACGCTCCTGGGAGCAACCGGCTCCCGTCGACGGTTTGCGGGCGTAAACCCATTTTATGGGTATTTTGAGCAGGGCAAAAGTTTCGAAATTTTTCCCCCCTCCTCCGCCGGTTCCCGCGCTTCCGACATGGCCGTTCGGTGGGAAATCGAATCGATAGAAGCCATAGAAGCATCAACGGGTGAGTTTGAAAACCTCAGCGTGACGACACCATTCGACACTCCCCGGCACCGGAAGGTGTTAGACCCGGTTTACCTCAATGTTTACCATTATGCAAATTGTCGTAGCACTTGTCCGTTCGGTGGCCGAAAATGCCGCATTTCCCCGATCGGCTCCGCCCGGGTACAAGGCTTTGATTTCGGCGTGAAACGATTTCCACACAACCGTCCGGAGAACGGTGACCCGTGAGGGGCGAGTGTTCCGGCGAGCGAATGCAAATGAAAACTATAAATTCAATTCCGGCAACCGATCTGCCATTCGGGAGGCTTTCGAAGGGACATAATTTAGCAGAAGATCCAAAGTCAATTATGCAGCGAATCGATTTCTTTGAAACTCCCGAGTCGGATCATGTCAGAGTGTCATCAACAGGCGGAAGCGAACATTTCAGTGTGCAGGTACAAAAACTGTACAGTATCAGGAGTCGAGGAATCAGCATTGGAGAGATAAATTGAAGTCTGGTAATCATAAGTAGAATAGATGACATTATTCTTGGCCAGATTTACGATCGTTGCACGAACCGGAGTCGGTGCTGGTCCAAACGGGTCCATCAAGTAGCTAGAAAGGATCCACCAGGACACGGATTGAGACTGAGACAGATCCGCATCCTTATTCTGGCCTTCCGAGAGCGCAAGAGCCTTGACAGAGGAGGAAGCTGCATGCAATTAATTATTCACCACGTTTCATGCATTATGGAAGCGGGACGCATTAAACATTTATTTATTTTTGGAGGGCTGTGGAGGGTGTGTCGGATCGCCAAGGGCCGGCGGGTGGCTGCGTTCAAGGGTAGATTCGTATTTTTGCCGTCCGCACACCCCCGCCACCTTCTCGCATTACCTTGCAACCGGCAATCCCCCGGTTCGACTTCCCCTTTCGATTGGAAGGGTCTCGCCCTTCGTTCACCTGCGGCGGTGAATCAACAAATGACATCGTCTCGGCCAGGGCCTCGCGTCTGCCGGCTGCAGTTATTGATGTTTGGCGTTGTCATTGTGGGGGTGGGGGCGTTTGTTAGGGTTAGGACGCGACCGACGGGAAGTTTAAAGGTGGTGACTGGGTGAGGTGACTTATTTTTACAGAAAGGGGACAGCCCCTGTTGCCCTCTTGTCGTAGGGAAAATTTTCCAAGAATCAATATGTGCTGTCGACTATCGTGAATTGTACTTTAAAATAACCGTAAAGAAGAACAGCATAAACATTGAAGTGATTGCACTTTAGGATCAGGATGGTGAACATATTTTAATTCGAATTAATAGTTGCCAAAATGCCAAAGAAATGCACGGAACATCGCATTCACTCAAGGGTTGAACCAAAACAGTCGAAACGGAGGAAATTTTTTTACCGGCCACAGAGAAAAAAATCTCTGCCAGATACTTTCTGTTTTGAAAAATATCCCTTCATCAAACTGTTCTGCTGGTTGGCTTTGGGGATGGCCCGACATCGACGAGGACCTTTGCGCAGTCTCGGCCCGGCTCGTCCCGTCGGTCTGTTCGGCATACTGCTCGTGTGTCTCGTCGAGAAGAGAGAAGTAGGGGAAAGAGAAGCTAGCAAAACAAAAATCCTTCGGCATTCGCCCAAATACCTATAGATAGGTAACGGCGTGTCCTGCGTGCGAACGGAGAGATACAGAGAGAGAGAGAGCTGAACTCTCCTCGCCCGAGAGGTGAGAGACCGTGCCACAACAACAGCCCTGACGGTTCGGGTTTTGGATCCTTTTGGATTATTCCGATCGGCCGCCAGGTCGTATCCTGGCAGCCGAAGCTTGTTTGTGTGCCCAGCGCGTGCGGTTGGCGCTTGGAGTTTTCCCCGTTCGGCCCCGCACGACAGTCGAGCATGGTGAGTGGCTTTGGGTGGACGAAACGGCTCGTCCTTGCTGCTGCTACAGGATACGGTTTTTGCTATTAGTGCGTATGGTGCTACGTTGGAGCATTTTGGGACCGGGAAGGGCGAAAGCTGGACGGAACTGGTGGCGGCAGGGGGGTCGGCATGTGCTGGAGCTGGAGTGGCCGAAATGGAAAACGGAATTCGATTTTAAATTCAGCCGTTGCTGCTGGAGCGTGTTTGGCAAACTTGAAGCCTCAGCATTGAAGTGAAAGAAAGTCGAAAGAAGCGCTGGAATAATAATCCATTACGATAAATTCCACCCCTCAGTGCTGTGACGGTGCCAACGAAGTAGGCATTGCATTGGAGTGAAATTGGGAAACGCTAACAGGAAGAAGTGAAAAGATTCCTTCCCAACCCCTCCCAGCGTTGGTCAGTTGTGTAATGGTGGCGATGAGTCTTGGTGTGCAAAATGGGAATGGGATCGTAATGGGCGAAGGAAGCAAAACAACGTGCAATTGTGTTGGGCTAATTCCGGAAGGAATGTGAACCAGAGTGGGATAAATAGAATGGAAGAGAGCGAACGGCGAGATGGAGAAAAATCGAAATCCCATTGAAGCAATAAACCCAACGGTCTCGCCGAGGCCCGGCGGTACTGAGGCCCTTCAGGTCCTTTTGTCGGCGACTCGCAGCGCAAGAAGTGATTAGTGCCCACAAGGACGCGGGCCAATTTTTATCAATGTCCGCCGAACGGAAAGAAAAGAAAACGCCAAGTCGAAGCAGGGACGCGCGGTTACTGGGTGCAAACCATTGTTTATCGAAGGGCGTGGGGAGGAAGAGGTGTGTGTGTGTGTGTGAGTGCGTTCGAGTGTGTTTGAATGTGTTTTGTGCGGGGAAGGGAATTTGATTAATTGAGTGTGATTTTCTTTTGGTTTCCCTCACCCCGCACCCCTCCCCAATCACCCTCACAGTGGGCAGGGAGCAAACATTTTAGGGTGACCAATTTTTTTTTCCGACCCATTTCCGCCGGCGTCCGCTGGGTTGGAAAGGTTTGTTTTTCTTCGGAAACTCCCCTTCCCCTCACTCCACCCTTCGGGAAGGTGCGATAACGAGCGGAAGCGGAATCCCGGCGGGAGCTGGAGAGGGCTGCGGGCGGTGGTGGAGAACGTCGATCGTTAGCGATTTGCGAGCTTCCAGAGCCGCCAGTGGTTTCTTCGAGGCTCGACTACGGGACGAGAAAGGAGCGAAAATGACAGGCAAACAAAAGCATCCAGCGGCTGCTGGACCCGGACCGGAGTGTGGCCAAGCAGCACCGGAAGTCTGCCGCCGCGAATCGTGAGCGTGCAAGACGGCGCGAAAAGGAAATAAATTAATGATATTACGCCGGCCCTTTGTGCAGTGTGCCGAGTGTGCTTTGTGCAGAACCACTCACCCAACTGGCTGGGAGTTCGCCGGGGACCTAGTGGGCCGTCCACACTCGGCGCATCGCTACTAATGATGGAAGTAATCTAAATTTCTCACAACAACAGCGGAACGGATATAAACTTTCCCCTTCCCCGCGGCACCCGACGGATCCTACCCAACTCGGCCCCATCGCCCGTGGAGAATTGTTGAATTGTGCGTGAAAGTGGGCATTATTAGCCAATGATTAGGCCGGGCGCCGGGACGGGCACGCCAGCGCCGTGCCGCATTATCGGGGGGTGGTCCGCGGGTTGGATGAGCTCCGGATAAAAGTGAAAATCATCCTCTAATTTGCGAAACAGCCGCCCAACAGGGAAGGAGAGCGAGCTGGCGTATAGTCCACGGCGGTGGAGCAACCTGTGAACACGCGAAAGCGGAACGCGTTTTTTTCGCCTCTGTTCCGTTCGGAATTTGTGTGCATAATTGGAAATTTATATGCCCGGTGACGCACCGTGCAGAGGGCTTGTGCAGTGCCGGGACGTCGTGCGAGTTCTGGCCCGGGGGAAGAGTGCTGAGTGCAGTGTTGGGTCGAAAAAAAATGCCGATGTCGAGCCCGCTCGAATGATGCAATCGAATGAAGGATACGTCCGGGCGTCGAAAAGGATGGCGATAGTCCGCCGGCGCCACCGTCCCCCGGCGAGGATGGGCCGGTGCTCGCAACCGGCCGGCGGCATCGGGGCACGCACTATCAGCACGCTTGCCTTCACCGGCCTTCAGCTGCTATTGATTCTGCACACTATCGAAGGTAATTAAATATTTGATCGGCATATGTTTTATCCGTTTTTCTGGGTCTCATTTTGAGGTGGAGGTAAATTGGATCGTGGATATGTAGCGATGAAAAATCGATCTATTCCGCTTTTCCACCAGACAAAGGATCCATCAGTTTTTGGATAAGCCCTTTAATTTTCCCACACTACCATTTTAGTCCTTTCGCTGAAATTCACATGGGCATTTTTTGCATACTTCTTTATTAAAGTTTAAACAGGAAAAACAAAGACATCTAAATCCGATCGTATCGATGTTGATGGAAGGTTTTATGTGGAACAGTTCTGAAGGATATATATCCAAAATTCCTCCCCGAAACATCGAACGGAAACGAATCCGCCCGGAACTTTCACAAAAACCGCCGGTTTTGTTCGGAAAATGACGAGTTGACTTCTCGCCTACCACTCTGTAAAACTTTCTATAATTTGTTTTGCTCTTGCACGTCTCTCAAATTATTTCGAGTACCGGTTAGCTTAAATCGATATTTCCATGTTACTAACGAATTGTTCATTCAAAAGAGAACATCGAAGCGATGTAAATAAGCACGAATGAGAGGCGAATTAATCCCGATATTAAAAGCCTCTATAAACCCAAAACCCAAATCCATCCAATAAGCACGAGTAATGATTCTTTTTCGATTTCCTTTGGCACTATTGAGACCTTTATCTGAGCCTGTATTTTTAATTTATTATCAACGAGAAAGCTCTAACAATATGTTGATTTTCGATTACATTGATTACAAGGCTGCGTTGGAATGCTTGATGCACAAGCATTTGTTGTTAATTTATATGTTAATTGAACAACAGCAGGGTTTCTCTGTCAGAACGGAACAAAATGTCACCTAATGTGAGCTGAGCTTATCGGTTTGGTCGGCAATTATGATGAAGGTCTGAATCTCAGCGACGTTTATCCCTTCCTACTTTTCATAATAAATCACACATTACACGACCAGACCTGGCTGAGAACGCTGCCCTTGTAGCGAATGGATCTGTAGAACCTTGTAGTTAGGATCTAAGCATCGGTACGTGGCCGCATTGTGTAATTTCTAACACTTTTTCCCACAACAACGATTAAGTGTGCAAATAAAGTTAATTGTGTGCGAACCGTTGTACCGTGTGGGGTGGTAGCTACTCCCGAATGGCGCTTCACTGCCAATCGCCCTACAACTCGCCGGCAACCCGACCGGCAGAGTTTGGTGAAGCCGAAAAGAACGACAGAATAAAGCAACCCGGAACGTTTTCAGTTCGCTCGTGGCAATGTGTCACGTACCTCCATGCTCCATAGATGCGTGGTGCGTGGTGTTGGTGCTGTGTTTTTCTAGCTGCAAGGACGGGAAATTATTCCTCATCCTAAGGGCCGCCGCCAGCCTTGGCAAACAACTGCGAAGAAAAGAAAAAAGCAACACGACGCCGACGACTGCACGAAAACAAACACAAACCAAACGTTTCGGTCCCAAAATTTCCCTCCGGTGTTTCCCAACTGACCATCAACGTAAGTGGCCCAATGGTCTGCAGTGTTCGTTGGCATTTGTTTTCCACCCCCGGCCACGCGAAAGGGCGAAAGCGCTGGACGAAAAAATCATGTTCTTGAAGTATGGTTACGTGCTCCCAGGCTCTGGTAATAATTCGGCCCCCGGATGCGAATCCGACGCACCGGATCGTGGCGGAAGGGGAGGCCATGCGGCGCGGAAAGGCGCGTGTTGGAATTAATTGGGTTGGCCGTCGGCGGTGGATCGTGCTGACCCCGAAAACACCGCGTTGGCCCGAGTCCTGCAGGAGGCGCTGGAGTTGTTTGTCTAAAGCGAACGCAGCGACAATGTCTCTTCAGTTCACGTTCCCTGGCACGTTGCAATGTTAGGACATATTTTCGACTATTATGACTGTTTATGTGATGGACTTAATGTTTCCTTCTTCCTGTGCGGCAGACAAACGCCCCAAACTCATCCGTCGTCCATATCGATGGTCAGAAGTGAATCTGCCGGATATACCTCTAGCAAAGCGCGGGCACCGTC
>JAOEFI010017413.1:43079-67579 GCA_034621735.1 Anopheles plumbeus | reverse complement strand
GGGGTTCGGAACTGCGGGGCGGGAAGCAATCTAATTGCAGCCGCTATAATGGCAACAATGGAAATAGAAATTGTATTTGATCATCCCCCAAACCGAAGTAGTAGCGGAGTCACCCTCCTCGGTGTGTCTCGGGTTCGATACCGACGAAACCACACCGAGTGACTTTTTAGGGTGAGCGAAGTCCTTGCCCTCGGAAAATTCGAAATCTCAAACTAATACTGGTTGGTACCGGTACGGAGGGATACGAAGCGGTGGAGCAGTGGGACGCAATTCAATTATTCTCATAAACCGCTCACCGCCGGCGACCGAGCGGCCGCCATGCACACACACACACCACCACCACCGAGCGCGGAGATGGAAACGATTTAATCAAATGGTACATTTCGCAGAGCCTGCCTGACTTTTCCTGACCGCCGCTCGACCACAATCTTCCGCCGGGGGGGGTGGTTCGTTTTCCCAATGCGCTGCCGAGTTGCCGTGAGGCATACCGCGCGATTCACACCGACGCGAACGAACAACTGTCGGAGTGAGTTTCGGCTTGTAAACCACGGGACTGGAGAGAATGAGGTGATTGGAAAATTTCGTCCGCTTTTTTCCACTCCCCCGACAAACGGATAAGTTTTGCATTCATTGGCGATGACATGATCCGCTGCTTCGCGTTGGAAAGTCCCATCGTTACGGTACGGTACGGAGCCTGTGTATCCCGCGTTAAAATGCGTTTCCGAAATGCCATTTGGAAAATGTCCCAGCCGACCTTTTTGCGATTTGGCAACGCTGTCCGTCGACACGGTCGCGGGAATCCGTGAAATTATAAACGTAATTCGATGCCCGTGCGCACACACGTCGATCAGATAATGTGCAGCACGAAGCACGAAGCGAGGCGGAAAGTGCGAATTATTTCCCTAACAAGGAATAAGTCTAGCCATTTGGATCCGCCCTCGCGCGCGACACCTATTCCATCGCCACCGTGCAAGAATGGATGGAAGTGCAAGGCCATGCTACATACTGCGCTTATCATCCATGTGCCCGATGAAGCATCTGCTTGTGCAGACCCAAACCGGAAGGCAAAGTAGCGAACATGCAGGACACTATTTAGTTTGCTTGTGCACCGAGGCAAAGCATACGATACGATGTCCTTTGCACCATGGTGCTACCAAAAACGATTGGTCTCACCTCGAGCTCCAGACCTTTGGGCGAGTGGAGGAAAAACGTGTGTGTTCTGTTTGCTGTTTCGATTATCTTCAGAGTCGCGAACGTGAGAAGTATATTTATTACATTTATCAATTTGTGCCGTTAACTCACATTTGTGTGTCGCTTTTGCGGTATCGAATATATAAAAGAGAGTTTCGTTACAGAAGTGGGGACATTTTTCATCGCATGAATTGAGAATAAAGCAATCACATAGGATGCTAAGTTTCTTCGGAAAATATATATATTGTTAGCTGCTTAAACTTAACGACTAACTAACGTACAACGTTTAACATAACGAAAAAGCATATCCAGACCAAACGTTTTATTATTTCTCTAATCAGTTTTTCTCCCATTGGAATGCACACAAACCACAGAACATATCGATATTCCTGCATTTCCGCTCCACTATCGGCAATCCATCAGCCGAACGGAGAACAATGCACGATTGTTGCACAACAGTGGCAACATATTTGCATTTGCTGCTGCTGTTGCTGTCTCGGTTCAAGTGAGCAATCATCGTCGACAAACAGGAGTTTGCAGCTTGATTAGCTTCTCGTCCCGCGCCTCGAAAAACTTCGTTTTGTGTCGTCCCTGGGCGAGGCCTGGGCTCGTTTTGGGGACACTGGTTTGTGTGTGTTTTTTTTTTTTTCGTTTGTGTTTTTCCTCCAACAATTGGCTCGAGAACGCCCTTTCGGGTACGTTTTGATTTCCAATTTGCAAATACTAACGAATCTACACCGAATCTCGCCACTCAACCCGCGCGCCCCCCCCCCCCCCTTCGAACCGCTTTCTCTTCGCGCACACCGTTTTCTGTATCCCTCCGGGTGTGTGTTGTTATGTGCAGGACACGCCCAGGGCTCATCCTCATTCCCTGCACCACCATCCGCACACGGCCGGGCCACGTGGAGAAGCCTAATCGCCGCGACGCGAGCGCCACGGTTTGCACGCTGCGAGATGCTCAACAAACCAAACGTCATCGTCGTGTCAGCCCTTGGTGGATGGCGGGCGAAAAGCGTCAATTCATCACCACCTCCCCGAGGGGTGGGGGCTTTCTACAGATAAATCGGCGATACTCATCCGTGTCGATTCCGTGTTGTTGTTCGGTGCTGGCGTTCGTTATGTTTTGACAGGCTCCCAACGATACGACCCGCGGACGACCCCCCGAGACCGATCCCGCGCCGTATCGTGGTGTATCGCTCGTTCGGAGGCGCGCGCACAACCTTCCCCGCCCCCCGCCAGGGCGGCCAGCCCAGCCTCCCACTTTGGAAGCTTTCTCTCGCGGCCCGGACGGAGCATAATCTGTTCACTTCGCGCGTTGGGCGCGAACCTGGTGGAGCCGCGTGGCATGCTTTTTGATGCGTGGCATTAGTTTAGAACGCGATGAAAGATGATACGAGCCAAACCACCATCCCCTTACGCCGCGATCCGATCCCGAAGGCGAACAAAGGGAAGGGAAAATGATGGCAATTATTTCCGCCAGTCACCATATCTTTCATACTTTTTTTTGTTTTTTCCTTTCCCGCCCACTGTTGTGTCTAGTGGACGGAGAGCTGACGGAGGGAAGATTAACTCAATTTTCAATCAATCGGAAAATGCCACGCAAGTGGAAGGAAATCAAATACTGCCAAGCATTGTTTGTTCTCGTTGGGAAAATCGTCGGTGCTTGATCCTGTGAACGGCCGCCCTTTCAGTTGTCGTATGGTGTGTTGGCATCGCTTTTCCTTTGTTTGAATCTTCATTTGATGTTTTACATCAATCCGCAGTTCGCATAATTCATACTCAATAAATAATTGTGTGTTTTGTGAGTGTGCTTTACGTATGAAGTAGCAACAGTCACATTGCCCGGCCAAAAAATCATACGATGCTGCTACCGATACTCGTTTCGTAACAGTTTTTGCGCCGAATAAATTTCGAACCGATCGTACGGCCGCGATGTGGCATCGGTAAACGTGGATGCCGTGGGGTGGTATTGCAAAATGTAAGTTAAATAAAATCGGAATAAAAACACAACCCCGCCAGCCGAGGGGTTTTTTCTTCCTCCCTCTCTCTCTCTCTCTCACCGTTTCTTTTCCCTCGCTCCAAAACGTAACGGATGCTTTCATCTTCAGCACGTTTCGGAGCCGAAAGTGCCGAAAATTTCTATTTACCTTCGCTGCCAAGCGCAAATAAATGAGATCATCATCCCCGAGGCCAGCCGCCGTCCGCCCGTGCCCGTGCGCCACCATTCGCCAGGAGGGGCCTGACCCCGGGCGGCGGCGTTCGGCGGCGGCGCCGTCTCCGTGGGGTTTTGCTGGGTGGTGGTTTTCGTTTATTTTCATGTTCAAATTCGCCCGAATGTTGGTCATTTGATTCGATGTGTTTTGTTGGCAACGCGCGCGCCCGTCTGCTTTGCGCCCGGTGCCGCGCCCACCAAGCGAGACTCACCTTTGCGACCTAGCTGGCCGGGCCGGGTCCTTTCTTCTCACCTTCTCGCCATTCCACGGCTCACTTCGCGCGACCTGCGATCGGTGCGACGATTTCAGCTCTGCCGAAACCGCAATCGAACCAAAAAGACGACCTAACGTCGTCCACCTAATCTTTCTTGCAATGAGCGCCAGAGCCAGTATCACAACACCACATGGTTGGTTACTTCGGCAATTGGATCCGTCTG
The DNA here is from genome assembly GCA_034621735.1 of Anopheles plumbeus. Lineage (NCBI taxonomy): Eukaryota > Metazoa > Arthropoda > Insecta > Diptera > Culicidae > Anopheles > Anopheles plumbeus. Next base: position 63,738 of record JAOEFI010017413.1, on the reverse strand, counting down.
TTTTTATTTTTTGCCCGTGCCTTTCGCATTTCATCGGTCGTCGGTTCGAGTTTTTCCAATGGGAAACGGCGCGAGGGAACGCACCAGCATCGTGCAACACGGTGGAAACCAGACGCACGGAGATTCCAGTGAATCAAACACACTTAATTCGATAGCGAGCGAGGCCGTTCTTCTTCTTTTGCCCTTCCTCACGCGCGCGTGTGTGTGTGTGTGTGTGTGTGTGTGTATGTATGTTTATGTACCCCGAACCTCTATGGTTCCGATGTAGGTCTGTTTTTTCTCCGAGTGGTGATGTATTACTAATTCGTTCGAAATGAAAAGCAACGCTTCTTGTTCGAAACGCGGTAGCGATGGTTTATTTTCGAATTTACTCGTAACGATTGCCAATAAAAAGTTAATGCATAAAATAACATAATTCTCTATAAATTAAAATATTACTCGAATAGAAATCAACCATCGCATTCGATCGAGCAGACCATTTTCGACATCTACCTATTGATGTTTTGCTTTTAAATTAATCAGATACAACCGGGAAAAAAAACAGCAGCCGGGATTCGTTTCGAGCTGCCCACGGGCTCAATTTTCCCCACAATAAACTGATAAGATATGGATTCATCTCGCTCTTGTGGCTTCACAAATCTCCTTTATACTTCGTCTGCCATGGATAACCAAGAACGGGCCCAATAGAAATCATAAAATGATTAAATTGTCTCGCCATGGGATCTCAGTTCCCAAGTCCCCATCTAGCAATGCTATTTCTCGACGTTTGGCTTTTTGTTTTATCGCCAACAGCTCCACCATCCCTTCGAGGGTCGTGTTTTTCCGGCACCACCCGTGGCCAAACAACGCCTCCCCAAGTGTGCCCAACACATCCCGTTTCCCATGTTCGCGCGCCCCATATTTCCCATTTCTTTTCTTCTTGCTTCTGGTTAGAAACGCCCCATCGAATCGAAAAAAAAAAAACGGTACCATCATCGTGTCGAAAAACTGGTTTTAATGCGATCCTTCAGGTAGGGTGGGATTCCGTCGTCCAGTCTTGCCCCCCGAGGAGACCCCAATGCTCTGCCCCTCGTTGGCAGAATGGGTGACGTTTTCGTGGCGGGGTGGGAGGGAATGGAGAAACACGTCAAGAGCCAACCAAGCCAGCCCTTGCCGCCGCCGCCGCTCGGTTCGGAGTTTAGTTGCGGGCGATCTAGAAAACGAACCGAAACGGACCGATTTTCGTGTTCTGCTGATGTTTCACCGCGTCCGAGTCCCGTTTCGAATCGATTGCCGGCGAGTAAGATGTGTTCCTACATGCACACGTACCGAACGGCCAGCAGCAGCAGCGGCAGCATCAACTCGGAATGGTATTTGTGTGCTCAAGCTTTCATTTCTCTCCGTTTTGGCGCGCACCCGCGTGCCCTTTTCGCTGAACTCCCGTTTCGTAATGGCCGACGGACGACTTGTGGCGGGCGACTTGTACTCCCACGCCTCGATCGATGGCGGAAGTGGTGACCGTGCCGAGTCCCCCGTTGGAAGGTCCCGGTAGTGTTTAACCTTTCTTTCCGCTCCCTCCGCGACTCGTCGATCTTGCCGATGATTATCGGCCGGTTGGCGTGATTTATATGAAAGTGGAAGAGAAAACAGTGAGCCACTTCGAACGGATTGTCGAACGGTCATGCCGAGCATTTGCACCTAAGTGCAGAAAAAGGTGAGGGTCATATTTTATTCATAACACTGAAAGTGTCACGCTGCAATTCACACACACACACATGAGAAAGCACATGCATGAGACTTTGGTAGTGTTAATTTGATGACCATAACGGTACCTTATTTTAAACGAAAGGTTTATATACCAATAGATCTTCTTAGCTCACACAGTTTTACGCAAATTGCCCTTGAAGACCTCTTCGCGCTAATTTTCCATCCATCGCTTGAGAGAGTGACACGAGAAGAAAAAAAAGGCAAACATTATTTTGGAGATGAATAATCTATTTTCAAACGCCCTTCCCTTCAACACGATCACGATTTTCACATTTTCACCGTGTACATAAATCCTTTCTGCGACCTCGCCCTCCTCCTCCTCCTCCTCCTCCTCCTCCCGCTCCGCGGGCAGCGACCATTAAGGCGAAAATAGATGCGATAAAAACGGATAGAGTCTTTTCCCTTTTTTCGTTGTCCCGCCGGAAACCGGAAAAACCGATTATCTGCGTGATTGAGCTGTAGACAAAAATAATCTCCCAACTTCGGGCACGGCTCATTGCCTCCGGAGGAAATGCGTCCTTTCCTTTTGTGGGGTAGGATTAACGTGTACGAGCTGTGTCGTTTTTCCTTTTCCGCCCCCGGTTGGCGGAAAATTGGAAAACCCGAAGCGATGCCATTCCATTGACGCTCATCTCAAAATTCCGCAGCGTGCTATGACATCGCAAGTTAGTTTTGTGATTTTGTTGTCGGAAGGATAAGCGGAGGCAGCCCGGAATTGTCGCAAGGAAATGTTTCCCGTCTTCGCGTGTTTTTCAATCGTTTTAACGGTGCATATTTCTGACCGTGAAAAATGTGATCTGGGCCGTGAGAGTGAGCAGGGCCGAATGAGCATAAATGTTCGGGTTTTTGTGAAATACTTTTTTATGCCCATTATGTCTGTATCTTTTTGCCATCCTTAGAGCCATCTCCGTTGGAGAAATTTCAACGCTGGAACTAATTTCAATGAACGTCGAATAACGTTTTTTTTAGGTTCAAGAATAATTGCCTTTTTGCATGTGCTTTTTCTTCTTCCTTAACTAATAGATTTACTAAAAAGAACAGGACAAAAAAACCTTCAAGATATCCCGCCAGCAAAACGTCTCCCATCGCCGTCGTGTTGATCGGATTGATTCGATTTATCCTTGTCCTGGCTCGGTGGGGTTTCCACGCCGCAGGGTGGACATTTTCCCATCTCACGGAGATGAATGACTCGTTGCACAAATAGCGCCACTCGCTGTGTTTGCAAATTAATTAAAGCTCTCATCCTTCGACTTCGGATCCCCGACCTCCATCTTCGCTTCCAAGCTCGTTGGACATTATTGGCTACCTACCTTTCCTGTCTCCGGAAGGGAAAACTTTGACCGGGACGGACCTTCGGTTCTGTGTGGAGACGAGAATAGCTATAGCTGAATGGAAAGAGTTCCCCGGAGCCTCCAGTTAGTTCAACTCCAGTTCAATGACATCTTTATGTAATTTGGCTCCTTTATCTCCGTCATTTTCTCTACGGCGTATTTTAATGAGATGAGAGTGAGTGGGATGGAGACGTCAGGGGAAGGATATTCGCAGGATGTCACTAACCAGCGACGAAAGCGAAGGAGTTTCATCTGCGTTTGCGGGTTTCGCTCGCTACCACCCAGTCGTACCAACGGCGAAGTTCCACGTTCCTGTCGCCGCGGTCGCGAGGTTACGAAATTTCATTAACATGCTCCGTGTGCTGTGAATAATTAACAAGTTTAACTTCCACTGCTTTCGAACTTTGTTGTAAAGATCCGGAGGATCCGGAGATGAAACGCCGCAGGTTGTAGCAACAGGGCGACTCAAAAAGTCTCCTAAGTCCTTATCCTCCTGTCCTGTGGATGTTCGTCAAACAAATTCAACTGACGACAGTCATACAGTTCCGGTATTTGCACGTAGAGCGGTCCGGAAAAGTTTCCGAGCGATTCCGATGGGCCTTCTTCTTTGATCCTCTCGACTCCTACAAGCAATCCATTCCCCTTCCCTTCCAGCGCGTACTTCTAGCCGGCGGACATTAAATGACAACTTAACACACATTCGATTATTTGCCATCGACCAGACGAAGAGGAGACATCTGCTCCCGGTGGGCGGATACGCTTGCGCCATTCGTTTCTCGCCACGCCAACCCCATCGCCTCCGGGCAGCTCCCCGGTAATTTAACAAAGCAGACGGAAAGCAATTTAGGTGAAACGTTTTCGCCCAGCGCCTAGCGCAACTCCTTCCAACCGTACGCCAAAGTGTCAACTGTGTCCTGTCCTACGCTGGGCTGCTGTTGCTGCTGCTACTGCTCCTTTGTGCCGGCGCAGAAAGCGAAGAGAAGAAATTAATGCCCACCCCAGGGCTGGCCGGATCATCATTAAAGATTTGTTTGCGTAGAATAATGTGCAGACGCTGACGGAGAAGCCCTAGTCCCGGTCGCCGCCTGGTGGGGATTAATTTAATGAGAATGGCAAAACCACTACAACAAGCGGGGGTGGCTGGTCTGGTACCTTCCAACCACCAGAGTTTGCGACGTACGGGGTGCGCAGGGCGGTGAATAGGAATTTGGCCAAAAGTTACACATACTGTGACAGTGGTTAGCACCCAAAGTGCGGCGGGTCCTTTCGTCCCGATTTGAGTATTGATCTACCGTTCCCCCCCCAGTTCTTCAACTCCAGTGGATAAACTTCGGCGAATTCGATTTCGCTTAGTTTCGTTTCACCGAAAGTTTGCCTCTGAGTTTAAGGACGAGTTTGACTTGGGCTTGGACTTTTTTTTTTTTTTGCTGTTGTCGTTGTTTTCGCCCGAAAAAGTTCAACACACCCCATGAAGCTGAACTAAATCTTCACAAAGTATCACTTCGTTGGCTTGGTGGATCCGGGGTGGGCCGGAAACTTTGGCCATACTCTCTAGAGAAGGGAACGTTCCTGCGGAAAGGTTCTTGCATAAATTAAGAGTGAAGAGGGCTCCGGGCGGAGCTTTCCGGGGCGGAAGTTAATTAAAACAACTGACACCGTCGTTTGACCCGAAACGATGAAGAGTTATCGTCCTTGTTGTTTTCATTGAAAAATAATCTCCCTCCCGAATAGGTGGGCCAGTTTTTGGTGCCTTGGTGTTTGTGTTTTCAGTTATGTTTTGCATGCAAATTTATTCTATAAAATGGCACTTTTTAATGAGTCATACCGTTCCAAAACAAAAGGGCGGCCCTTGTCGCTGCATTAGCAGCCAGTGATGGCGTGATTTAACAGTTCTAATCATTAGAAAACACCCCAACGAGTTTAGGTTGATCGATGGGGAGCGCAACCCGCCTTCTCTGCGTGTGATCCTTGTCATGCACACCATGGCAGCGAAAGGTAATGCGGAGGCAACTGCAGGCCAAAGATTGATGCATTTTAGGATGTGCTTGCGCAATGCAACATTAACCTGGCATTAAGTGCCGTCGCCCATTAGCGTGAAGCATGAAGTTTTGTTTTTGTTTCATAAAGAAACCCCAACCTGTTATCGACGGGGCGGCAGGGTGTCGGGAGCACGTGAGAGTGGTGGTCAGTCGGGAGCGTCCTTTTAAAACGCAATCATGATTATTAATTACCGTATTTTTGCTCGGTCCACTCGTCAGCCGCCTCACCGGGCCGGGGTTGGTGTTTGAAATATAAATACAACGGCCAAGAAACTCCCAAACCTGGCTCCCCGGGTGGTGGCAGTGGTGGTTATGGTGCATAATTGATGCGTCCCTTGCGGACCGGGCGAGAAAACGAGAGAAATGGGCCGTAAGTTAGTTAGAAAAGAATTAAACGGTACCACAAATTACGGGTGTCGTGATCGGGAGCCCTTCTTCGTCGTCAGTCGCCGTGCCGTGCCGTGCCTAATTGGAGGCTTTTATTTACTCAAACATACCGCCCAGAAAGAAGGGGCTAATGCAGGGACGGAAACCCTGCGTGTGGGGGAACGATGTAAACGATGCAGTTTTATGCCGTTCTGATTGGATAGTGGCTCGAGTGGGCCATTGGCTCTTTAGGGCGCAGTAGTTGAGTATGGATTTTTGCGTCCTTTTTGCGTCCTTTTTTTTCCCGTTTGCCCATAAAACCCCCGTGCGACGGGCACCACCGGTTAAAGGAGTGGAAACATTGCATCATGAAATTGCGGTTGCTCTGGTCTTGCTGTTTTTTTTTTTCGTCGTCCCCTTTAAAACGCCACAATTGCACCATTTGTTTCACCTACGGTAGGACGAGCTTTGTTGTTCGTACGATCGAATTCTAATTCGAGGACCTTCCCGCTCGCATTGGAGAGGGAAACATGGAGCTATAAAGCCTTCGTGTCGGTCCGTTTGAGAGCCACCAATCGGCTGGTTTAGGATTGCCATGCACGGAAAGTTAGTAAATTCAACGTCCGTCCAGCCCTAAGCCAACCCTAACCCAACGCTCCTTTGCACTTGCACTTGGTTTTGTAGCTGCACTCCTGTTTTGCTGTGGGGTAATGTAAGCACAATGGTCCTTTACAATGACCACTCGCACAGGATCACCTCCCCCGGCGAGGAGGGTGTAAACCACCCGAAAACATTACCCCAGGTCCAAGGTTGCGCTGGACGTTGTCGGTGAACAAAACTGGCCAGTGCGTGCATGCACTAGTGCACGCATACCACCACCCGTCCCCGTGGGCAGGATAATAATTGCTCGCTGGGATTGGAAAAGGGAATGCAGGCGAACGCGAACGGCAAAACTGTTCTCCTCGCGGGGCGCGCAACACTCGCGATTCCGCGGGCGAAATCCTTGTGCCGTTAATCCTGCCAACACGCGACATGCTCCATTAGAGACGGAATCCGAGGCGGCCCAGCGTGTTTCTGTGTTCGGGTCCCATTTTTCGTCCCTAATCTGAGCGCAGCGTCGCGGTCAAAGTTAACATCGGTTTTGTGGATCCTGTGGCTTGCTAATAAATGTGGGCCCGCACTCGTCCTGAACTGGGTTCCGTTTGGTGCAGCATCGATGTATTTGCTTTGTTTTTTTTTTGTCCTGTCGAATCGTTCTTTAATACTTTGTAAAGGAACTATCGCACATACGTATGGAACTACGTTTTGTTCGTAATTTGTGCAAAAATATTGAGGATCATAAACATTTAATTTAAACTCCTACAACACGACGTAAACACTTGCAAAATGTCCACTACTGAAAACGGTTCACAGAGAGAAAAGGTCACCAAACACCAGCATCCCATCCATCAATACACCCACCACTCACTTGACTTGAGACCGACCGTTTCATTGCAAACTCAAGGAGGTTCACAAAGAAAAAAAAACAACCCATAAAACAACAACCTTAACCTTTCGTAAATTTGATACGGACTTTCCGGTAATGCGCCATAAACCGCGCGCGGAGAGCACGCGGAGGAATGCGGATGGTTAGCTCGAGGGAAGTTTAATGTTAGTTCTTTGTTGAAGTTTACGACGTTTAGCGGAGGTACCAGGGTGCGCCGGTGGCCCGGCTTCTCCAGAAAGGTGTGTGGTGCGGGAAAATATTTAAACCAGACAGCAGCAGCATAGTGGTTTCGGATGATTGTGTGTTGTGGAAAAAAAAAAGTTTCAAATAAAGAAAATGGAGGAATAATAACATCGCAACAATGAAACTTACACGAAGCCCAGCTTGCCGCTTGTCCCGTGTTTTCCCCAGTCTGTCTGGCGCATTTTATTTTTGCTATCATTCATCGTCCTTCAGTCTGGCAACAATCGTCATGGTGCACATTCCCGTCGTGTGCCTCTGTCCCGCTAAACGCACCTGGTTCGCGGTTTTCCACCTCACCGCCATTGGCCCAACATGCCGTCAACGAGGATGTTTCATCTCAGAACGGCGTTCCATCCTTTGGCGTTTTCAGTTTAGTGTGTTTGCCAGTTCTTCGTGCTCTTCCGGTCGTTTGATCTTCCGGCACGATGAGTTTCCCGTACGCACGCACAGTCAGTCCACCCACCAAAAGTCACCGACCCCCCGTCAATGCCCCACACGTGTGGGGGAGGGACGATTGGTCCGGGTGTGTGCATATATGGACACGATGAACAACGCGCTAAACTCTCTGGCTCTTTGTCTGCCGTTTGCTGTGTTTGCGGTGCCACTCGGAATGGAAATCCTGACGGATGGACGCGTCGCCGCGTGTAGCAAAAAGTAAATGTTATGGGGGGGGGGTGGAAAAAAATCCCCCCACTAAAAATTGTCAGCCAGAGGCAGAATCTTCCCCATCTCGCCCGTCACTTCGTTGCCGGGGCCACCTGGATGGCGCGTTTTTTTCGTCTGTTCTATCCATCGCCACTTCTGTTGCGCCGGACGAACGTTTTGCATCGTGTTTTACTTCCACGACTCGCGCAGCTGAAAAAGCGCGTAAAAAGATGAAAAAAAACAACCAAGAATTAAGGTAGCAGAAAGACAAACAATCACAATACATACAGTGCGGCACAAAAGGAACGAACATCCCATCCGCGCGCCTTCTCGCCACGTCTTGCTGCACCTGGCTGGTTGGTTTGCTCTTGGCTCCTGGAGGCGAAAGAAATGATATACATCCCCCCCATCGACATGCGGTCGGTCGACGAGACAGTCGGCCGCGAACCGGAACGACCGGGCCCGTGAACGATCCCCCGCGCCCTGCTGGTGCTCTCGGTGGGTGTTGGTATATGGTTTTTAAATTACAAAACAAAAACACAAGACTGAAAGCAGTAGCTAACCGCGCGATACATTCGTGGCGTCAATTTGTGAAACGAATGTGTGTCTTGCTTGCGGCCGTCCGGCTGTACAGTGTCGAAATGAAGCCGCAGCAACACTTCGCCAATATGGAGGACGTGAAAAGCAGGCACAATACATAATCAACCGGGAATGCACCGCACGGTCCGGAAAAATGCGGATCTCAGTGGCGAAACACACGAAACGGGTAGTGGAGGAAAGCTCTGACTGAAAGGAAGCGAGAGGGTCTCTTCAGCCGCCGGTCGAGTGTCCCTTCACTTGAATCACTGGAGAGTCGGTTTGAAGCCGCTCGTTGTTCGCTGTTGAGGTTTCTAATGAAATCCTGCCACCCCGCCGTCGTTCGCGTGTAATTAAAGTGTTTGTTTACAAAATGTTCTCCAACGTGGAAAAGGAGCAAGAAACAACAGAAACGTATCTTTAATTAAGGTGTCGATTCTTGTTTCGTGGAAGACTATCGTAGAACTTGCTCAGACGGCAGAACCACAATGTTTTATAATTGATATCCTGAACGGTAAACTCTCAGCTGATATAATGCACAAGAAAGAATGTTTTCTCAACATGTTTCCCTTCGCGGTAAGTCGAGAGTGGAAGCTTATCCCGGATTACATGTCACGCACCATCGTGCTCGTCAAACTCCCAATTCGCCCGGGGGTTAGGAATGCGATCCCTAATCTTTTAAAATTCCACCCCTGCTGTGACGGCGGGATCCGTGGGGTGGGGTGGGCGGGAACCCATCAGCCATTCGGATCGAGCTATATTGATGTCTCACCTGTAATGTACCGAACGTAATCCTTTGATTATGCAAATGTGGCTGCGATCCGTTGAGCCACCGGCAAACAAATACACTAATTGACACCCGAAATCCTTTCCCCAAGGGTTCGCGTAAGTGGTGAGTGGTGGTTTTGTGTGTGTGTGTGTGTGTGGTTGTGTTTTGAGGATTTCTTTCGTTCAACTTTACTTAATAAACAATACGGCAGGATGTGGTAATGCGTGGCGTGGTTTCATGCGATTGATGATATGGACGTTTGCCCCATTTTCTTCCAGTGGAGTTTTTTCCGCTTAGCTCATTCAAGGAAGCGCAGTGTTCAACTCATCCTTCCTGGTGTCTTTATTTTCTTTCGGTTTTTCTTCCGAAACCAACACCACTGAAATTGGGAAAACTTCTCCGAGGGTGCAGGAAGTTGCTAATACTTTGGAAAGTTTCCACTTTTCGGCATCTTTACGGCTGGAGGGTAATTTCTCGCCGCACTTTATCTCCGACACAACTGGGGTGAACAAATACTTAAATCTTCACCCACCACACATACCTACGCGTCCTTAAGAAGCATAAAAAACACCACCATTTAGTCGCTGTGCGTCTTAAGGAAGTGAGAGTAGTACAGCAAGGAGACGCCTTGCTCGTTTTTTTTTCATTTCCTCCTTCGAAAGGATTGCAAACCATTTCTGGTTGCGTTTCGGTTGGATGGATTTCGCTTTCCGTACCATCAATTACGTTTCCGGTGTTCCGTTTCCTGCCACCGTACTCCTAAGTTCCGCCCCCGCGGGTGGGAGTAGTCCGAGTGGGCAATTTGTTTCAACCTTCCCTTCACTCAGGATATGCCAGCCAACCCAGTTGTTCAAGACTTTTCGCCAGAAGACGAAAAAGAAACGGAAAGGATCACAAAAAACCCAAAATCCATCACCGAAAGCAATCGGATTTGAGGTTTTCTCCATTTCACATTCCCGGCGAGCGAAAGAGAGGCCCTGGAAGTAGAAGCACTCAACATTTTGAACCCTTCAGCATTCCTGGTTGCGCAGCGTGCATCTGGAGTGTAGGAGGAAAAAAAAAATCGGACATCTACTCTTAACTCCCCGAAAATCATCGTAAAACTCAACCGTGGGAAGTACGACGAAGTGTCCGTAAACGTAAAAGTAATTCGCAAAAGCGAACGATGACGGCGGGAGCTAGCATTCCTTGAGACAAAATTCCCGTCGGTTCTGGCCTGGTGTCTAACAATCGTCCCGACAATCCAAGCCAAACAAAGGCTGTCCAACGAGTTATCGACTTTCGGGTGCAGCAGGAGCGCCACGGCTCACACACAACACAACACAATTGGAGCATAATGTCTGCTGGGAAATCCTGTTGTGTTATTTTTTCTTTCACTCTTTCACTTAGCCGCCCTTTGTTGGCACAGCAGGGACGTGCTTCCGGCAACACAGGAAGCGAGTCCTGTAAACTTGACCAGCTTGTTCCTGGTCGCCCTTTTTCTTTTCGTTCCATTGCTTCCACTTCCGCCCACTGACTGGCTTCTTGGGTGCTGTGGAATGCCACAGTCAATTTCTTCCCCAGTTCCCGAACGAACGGAAAAGGATTCTCGCCGGCTGTGGTTTGTTGAGGGGTTTTTCATGGATTTGTGTGCTGTTTTTTTTTTTTTTTTATTTGGCCAACTTTTGGGAAGATTTGCAAAACAATCTCCTGCAGAGATTGTTCTGTAGTGTTCGCTCCACAGTTCGGAGATCAAGAGAACCGGTGGGACATGGACACATTGGGGGAGAACTAAGAATAAATGATCAGTGTTTTGCATTTTGTTTGTGGTCCGTGTGTATGTCGATGGAATTATGGGTGATGCATTTTTTAAGAATGTCCTCTCTGTGGGTGGATGTTGCATTCCGGTTTTGTGCAATTTCAAACCTAAGCCACCATTGGAATCGTCTTCTCAAGCTGCTTGGTCCAACACAATGACGCCTTCAAGTCTTGCTTCCGTTTCCTGATCCATTTCTCACAAACATTTTCTTTCCTCTCTCTTTTTCTCCTCTTTAGGTAAGGACGAACGGTCTTTCGATTGGTATCCTGCAATCCTGCAGAATTTCCAAGCGCCGGGTAGGAATTGATCCAGGTGTGAGTATTTGATTTCTCGAGTTTGAAGAAAAGACGCACAATCAGCACCGAATGCCGTAATGTCGATGACCAACAGTAGCCCAATCCCGGACAATGCCATGCACAAACTTGTTTGTCATTCCCGGCTCTGCTACTTCCTGCCAAACTTCGACCTCCGACACCCCACTTATGCTGGAAAGATTTTCTCTGCTCGCTTCTGACGCTGCGTCGAAGATGACGAAGGTTTCCGGGTGCCCGATAACACCGCGGTACCAGAAAGAGGGAAAAGAAAAAGGTTCAACAAACTGAAACCGGTATTATGGTTCTTGACGGAGCGGAAAGTTCGACCACACAGCCACACCGGAGTGGAAAAGGCATTTGCACACTTTTTCGGTCATTTATATTGCGACTTCCTCCAGTGTCCTTTTGTCATGTAGACTCTCGTTCCCGTTCCACAGGAATCGGCATCGGCCATCGGTACGGTGCTGTTGTTGTCGGGTTGTGCGCGATTGAGTTATGGGCGACTTATGTTCGAAGTTTCGAAGCACGCCCAAGAAGAGTGCGAAGGCAGGCCAATTTTCACCGGACGATCGATATTCGGGCGAGAGAAGATGCTTATAAATTCGGATGGACCAATTTGTACTCGTAAACTCTTTCTGCTCTTCTCGGTCCTGCTCTCGGTATGGAAGTCACGTACGCTTTTTTGCGCCGTTGTACTGTGGCAGCTCCTTCTTCCTGGGTATGATGCAGTGGTCGTAGTCCGGTCACGAAACATCATCACGGAAATTGACAGTATTTTAGGGAAATAGAATACACCGAGGGTAGAACAAGTATAGTGCACAAGTTTGATTAAACGCCGTGAGCGCCGTGTGCGACTTATCGTGCTTCCGAGTCTATGGAACCCTTTATTATCTTGCACATCGGGGAGTAAATTGACCCTTCTCTTTTCTTTTCTTTTTTTGCTGTGGATAATATGATTAGTCTTGTTCGTAACATTTTATCAGAAGGTTTCCGTCGAACTCGCCCAATTAACCCGATTATTATGCCACTTAGCAGAAACATCAGATTAGCGTTACGAAATCGTTACAACCGTATATTATTTTTCCCAACAGAAGCAAAGCGTTTCAAGAGGAAAAATGCAAATTTCCATGCTCCGTAAAATGTGTTCCAGCGGCGTCACAGTCCCCCCCCCGCCTCCCCGGGGTTCGGCAGAAGGTTATATCGTTACGTAGTGGAATAATTTTTTTTCTATTATCAGCCCTCTTAACGACGTGAAAGGTCCTTAAAAGAGATGTTTTGACTTCATTCGATTAGATTCATCCTTTGAGCGTTACGGGAGGTAAAAAAAAAAGTTAACAGAAGACTCTCGAAAAGTGAGTTGAAATATTGTCGGTTTCTTCGAAAGTGTTGTCGGGGTTCGAAGAGGATTTTGAACCCTTTCCACATAATCTCTCCCGTGCTTCCGTACGCTCGGTAGAGTCGAGTGAACGCAAAAGCGTAATCCATCAACATGTAAACCCTGGATCCCCCGAACGCCCTGAAGTGTATTCATGTCTTGGAAAATTGTTTGCGAAATCTGGATCTAGCCTTTTCACAGATTTTTCGACTTCACGAAAACTTCAAGTGTTTGTCGAGGACTGTAGGAGGTCCTTTTCGCTCACTCTCAGCCTTTTCGTCGGGAAAACGTCTGCTCTTTTCCTGGCATAATGGCGCCCCCGGCTCGTTGTGAACCCATTATGAATGTAACGAACAAAATAATCCAATAATGTGTACCACCACCTCGACACGATTATTCTTCAATATGGAGAGCTTCTGGTGTACTTTTCTCGGCCGCAAAATTATGCATGCCAGCGCGTGTCTCTTGAACAAAAACCGTTTGCAAATAAACATTATCCGTCCCCTGTTCCGGGGTTTTTCCCGAGCCAACTCCGGTGCGAGCCCGGTGCCCTGTTGTGTGTGCGGTTTTCCCTTTCCGCCGTCCGACATTTTATGTCACAAAACTCCCATTTTATGCTACGGACTAGTGAAGGAAAAATTCCGGCTGACTGAAACTGATGGTTTCTGTGTGATTGCTTCCGAAACTTCACTTTTTTCTCTATTCTAACCAGCAAAAGGCAATCTTCTGTGGCAGTAATGATGGGATGATGTGACTGCTGCAAATGAAATTTGCATGAAATTACGATTTTCCTGCCGTCGGTCGGAACACGGTCGGTCGGCACGATAAAAGGACAAAACAGCACACACACACACCGGACGGGATTTATCGATTTTATTATGGTTGGTTTCTTTTCTCGCCCGTGGCTGTTTTGACTGTACGTGTCAGTGTGTGAGTGTTTTTTTTATTGTCCCACCATTTCCAGTGTCAATCTGGAAAACACCACCCCATCGGGGGCGAAAGAAAAGAAATTCACGAAATTATTCATCATTTTAATCCCCTTCTGCTCCCGGTGTGTTTTGTTGAGTGTCCTGTGGGTTGAACCGGGGTGGTGGGGGAAACCCTACGATACCCAAACACTGTCGATCAAAATTTCTTGCTAATCTAAACGTGACCGGAAACATAACGATAATTTATCTTCCATTTGCCACTTCTTTTCGAGCTATGTTTTGGTAGTTTTGGGAAATGAATAAGCGACCCTTGAAGAAGACAACAACAGGGCTGCAGATGTCCCTTCATCGCTCAATTTATATTTTAATTCATCCACTGTTACAATTTTCCCGGGTGCACGCCATCGTTCTTTGTTTTGTCCCCTCCCCATCGGCTTCGAATAAAGCACAGTTTGACAGCAGTTCACCATCGAGGTGAAGTGTTTATGTAAAATTGACAGTCGTTTGCAAATGAGCCTCAAGTTTTGCGTGTCGCCACTCTCGCCCTTCCAGCGTTGCTCCTTCGACACGTCATGTCATCTCCAAGCTGTCACTCCGTGCAGGAGTAGCTTTTCGAGCACCCTTTAGTTGTTTGTTTGATGAGTTTGACAGGAAAGTGAACAAAACCGAAGGTTCTTTCTTCCTTCATTCTTTTGGCTGAGAACAAAGAGAAACCAATCTCTTCCAGCGGTAGGAATGAGTTAGTTCATCAACTTCGAATGTTCTGCAGTGTCGATTTTCAAAATCGATAGTAGTATTGTGAAAAGTTACACTTTGGTAGTATCGAAACTGCAATCTCATAACCAAGGGTTTCTACCAAAGTTACGCACACAGTCTACAAAAGCGAAAAAAAACCTTAATCGAACTTATCCTGCCGTAAAAATATTAGCAACGATGCCGTTTCGCCGTTCTTAAAATACCAAATCGAAGGTTAACCCTCCAAGGTGGACGACAAGTCAAGTTGACGGTGAGTCATCGCCGGGAACAACTCGCACAAGGGTTTTGCGTCAACATTACCATAATTCGCCGATACGTTGGTCTGCTCTTTCCGGAAGAAGGCGCATCTGAACGTGTGTACGCGCATCCCAAGGCATCCCGGCATCGACGAGCGCGACAATGAACGACAGGAAGCACATAAAAATATAATCTTAATCTTTTGAACCATCTCCCCATTGAGCGCACAGCTTCCGAAAGGGGAATGATGCGTGCTAGGCCGTACGTAGGCCTTGGTTTGCACTCCGCTCCGAAGGCCTAGGTTACATTTTACACCGCCGCAAGAAGCTACCTTCGCTCTATTCTGCCCCTGCGTGTCTTCGTAAAGACCCATCGAACAACGACGTGGAAGGGATTTTATTTTATTTCCCTCCGTCCCGGGCGAAGAAGTGGCAGACAACGGCGTCCCGAAGCGTTCTTCTTGACTCGTTCGCCCCCGGGTCTTCGGTCCGTTTTATTGCAGAACCAGATGTAGTCGCTCGGTTCGCTCTCGCAGGGCTTTCTTTCTTCTTGCGTGATGTGTGTATCCTTGAACTGTCCGTCCGCCGTTTCCGCTTTCCTCCACCGACGCTTCACCGCACTCTTCGGCGCCTGCTGGCTTTTCTGCTTCTCAACCCAGCGAGTTCTTATTGCGCACTCCGGAAAAAGAGCGTCCCGGTCTTCGGCTTGGTCGTCGTCGCCATCGTTTGCCGGCACCCTGTCCCGGGGAACGGACACACGTTGTGCTGTGGAAAATACCAACACGAGTACTAGAGCGTACCACGGGACCACATTAAATGCCTCGCCTAATGTGCCCCTGATTTTTTTCTTTCCTTCTCTGTATTATTAGTCATGCGTAATTTTCGTCACCCTTATTTCCAAAAGTGACGAATAGTTTTCCATATACCCTTCTTGGTGTCTACCGGAAAAGAGGGAAGTCAAAGAACAAACCATCTAATAGCCTACGGTGGTGTTAGTGGCACAGTTTTTTTTAAATTCCTGCCCCCTTTTTGTGTGCTCCTAAATGGAAAATGGAAAATGGAAAACCTTCCCGATAATTTTTATTGTTATTTTTGACCAAGCGAGGCCGTTACAGATCATCTCTGTCTGACTTATTTAAATAGTCCTAGATAGTCCTTCTCATTAATCATCTCCCGGCGAAAAAGGCGCACAGTGTAATCCATCCATCTTCAGGACCAGAACGGGGAGGTGAGCAAATTTGCTTAATCTTCCGCCGATCTGTCGCGGTGTCTGTCTGGCTGCTGGTGCGAGTTTTCTTTGTGCGGAGCGATTCCAAAGCCAGATATGTCACGGATCGCAAACAGTAAATAACGTATTTTGAGAACCTTCCGGACAGATTTCGAGCGTTTCTCACCACCAGACGAAGATAAATGAGCAAAATCGAGTGTAATGTATCAGCGAAGGAAAGACCAAAAGTCTTATCGCTTGTGGAAAAGGTTAGAATTGTAACACTTTTCTGTTATGTCCCTTTCTTATGCTTAGCCGGTTGAATGATTTGATAAACTCAAACATACGTCAACGTTCACGTTTCCATGCGAATACGGAATTCTCGATGTCTCCCCTTTTTATGCAAACGAGGACGCTATCTACTCCTAGCTACACGTCGTTGCTGTTTACTTGCTCACTCGGTTGGAAAGCGAGACGCTTCATGGCCCCTTTCTGTCGTGCGTCAACGGGTTGTCGAAGGCCAAGGCCAATTAAAATTTTCCGTCTCGAAATCGAAGTAAAAGAATATTATCCAGCCGATGCTGAATATTTCGTTTTCTTTTTTGGTTAAAATAATCTTCCATTTTCTTCCGGGAAGGAAGTAGTAAACGTTTCGTCCATTTCTACACCCTCAAAAAAAAGTTGAACGCAGTGTATAAAAAGCATTTTCGAATGTTCCAGCACAAATGAGTGACACGCACGAAGACGGACGTCAGGGTGTCGTTTTCCTTGTTCCAAATAAAAAGGAATCAATAAAAAAAGGACCAACAAACGTGAAACGGAAAAGCGTTCAAACACCATATGATTGCTTATTTGTTTCCCTTTTCCGGTGTTTTGACCTTCCAGAAAATGGTTATGTTTTTCGCCCCCCGCTTTGTCCGAATGTGAAAATACGCAGCGGCCCATAGAACCCACTGAACTGGATAGAAATATTGTTTGACGATTTTCATAGTTCAAACTTTCTTGATGTCTCCCTTTTTCCTGGAATACTGTAATAAATTCTGCACCCGATAGAAAGCCCCACCCATCACACAAACGCCTGTTTCATTTCACTCTTTCGACAAACCATTTCTCCAAAAAACGGTGATAAAGTTGTCAGCCTGAATCACTTTGTGCAACCGCCAACATCAGCTTAGAGTGTGCTGAGCCGGCAACGGGTTATTGTGTATCTTTGGCTCTTTATTTATCCGCGCCAAGCACGGTGTGATATGTTTTTCCACGCTTCATCGGCGAGCATCTTCATCCTTTCGTCAAATCACACAAGAGGAGTAGCCCGAAACCCGGGGCGGCGCCGGTTGCCAAGAGAATGAAGCGCGTTTGTTGACGAACTGCCGGCTGGCGAAACATTTTCCATAGAATTCCGCCGCGTCAGTCCTCACACTCTCCGTCGGGGGGTCTTCGCTCTGCCGGTGGCTCAGCTTTGACGAAAAGCGACTCTACGTTCAACGACAAGCGGACGTGGGATTGATGGTTGGCATGGGAAACTCTAAGGTTAGGGTATAAAAGAGACAGGCGCCCGAAGCATATTGAATGATTGGCCACTGCATGAGAAGCAGTCAGTCGGTAGGGTGACATAAACCCCTCGAAAGATGATAAAAAAGGTCCTATCCGGCGGACGGTAAAAAAGGATCAAAATCAATTCCAGGTGCATCCTCAATCCCCGTCAGTTGTGTGTGTGTTGTGTGTTTCTCGCTTTCCCTAGTTAGGGATCGAATCCATCGATACATCTTCTTTCCCAATCGCTAGGACAAGCGAGAACCTTTCAAAACCTTCTTCATTTTGCATCCGAGAGGAAAAAGCGAAAGTGTCAACCGGCCCAACAAAAAAAAAGGGTAAAAGAATCGATGAAACATGTCGCCCCAAATAAAAAAAAAAGCCAACCGAAAGAATGTGGGCAGAAAAACTACTTCAAACACCAAGACCTCGCCCACCGCGACGGAAGTGTCGATTTTTGTGAGTGTATCATCGAGTCAATTCACCTCAGCGTCGTCAACGTCATCGTCCTGGATCCGATTCCCGCATTGGATTTAGCGGACCGGAAAATTCCACTTTTCGACAGCAGACCCCGGCCGGTCGTGCGGTGGTTCGTATACGGGATGATGGGGTTAAAAAGGATTCCCCGCTCTTCCCGTAGACCCCCCCGCCCCCCCCTCTATGCAACATACCAGTGATGGACCTATCCTGATTCCATTTTTTTTTTCACGGAGATTGAAAAAGCGAAGTCCACTTTGTTCCCCGCTTCAAACGCAATCGGTTCGGTTTGGCTTGGGCGGGTAAAACCAATAAAAAAAAACATGTTTAGCCTTTCAATATATGTTGTTCGGTTTCGGTACGTTTTACTCACGCGCGAGCTAAATGACGCTGTAGGGGAAATTCGGAGATTCGTGAAAAGAATAAAGGGAAAAGCAGCCACTCGAGAGTATCCAACAAAAAGGTATTTTAAAAACGATCACCTCAGATCACCCCTGAACAACAACATCTTCTCTTTCGACCACTGGGACCTATGGAGTGTCTCTCCCAAAGATTACCATCGCCGAGGGATCGGCTTTCCACCCTGTTTTTTCCGATTTGCACCACCATCATCATGAGGTCCTTTTGGGAAAAGAAGAATGATTTTTTTCCAGATGATGATTCCCTGACATGACCCTTGTTGAGGGAAAATTTCCTAAACCTCCTCCCGAAGGAAGAAAACGGAACCCTCCAGCAAAACTAGAGTTGCTTCTTGGAAGCTACGGAATGGCCGGAATAGACAGGCAAAGGACGTGCTTGGGCGGAAGTTGTCGAGCAAAGTGACCGAAACGAGAGGGTCAACCTTTTATCGGTTTTCTTTTCGGTTTATTGATCAAATGGAACGTTAGATAAAATTAAATCAATGTCCACAGTTGCGACAAGATTTGTTTTCCAGGGTTTTTCTTTGAGTCTTTCATAAAAGATCCGGAGGAGCAAAACCGGGCGTCCACCAATCAATCAGAGGAGAGACATCCGGGCGATCGAGAAGGAATTGAAATGTTTCGAGTGTTCATTGTTTATATCATTGTTAGTCGACAGGTTTCATTTTATATTGCGAATCAAACTCTCCGAAAAGGACACAATCTGATATTTATGAAGGTGGACGTTGATTGAAGAGTAAATGATAACTACCATCAGGAGCGATATTTTTCCGAAGAGTAAAGCAAAGCAAGAATGGCTTCGATTTACTCGATTTGCATTTCCTAGTACCTTTTGCTTTCAAAAGGGAGGAATCCCTCTCCAAACCAACGCGGCAGACGACTATATGCTAGTGGTTTCCCGTCAGACTGTTTTTTTTTTTTTTGCTCGACGGTTGCCAATTTTCCTCACTGCGCCTGGATGCAGAGACGGGTAAATGTAGACAGACCGCGCGCTGGAGAATTTCAATTTGATTTTCTCGATGCTTCAAATGTCCTTTTTTCATCCACCGCCCTGCACTCGAAATCGATAGGAGAAGTTGATAAGGTTTTGTTACTTCGCCCTCGCCTACATGTTCCTCGCTATCTCCCTGGCTAGAATCGTCTGCGTCCACATTCATATGTCCTTTTCGTATTCCGTCTCAACTTGTTTCAAATTCAATTCACTCAATGCATTCCGATCGACGATATCTAGAATGCTCTTGCTGCATTCTGCTCGAAATACCAAAGCGAACGCAAACACGGAAAGGCATGCATTGGGGTGTGGGGAAAGGGAGCTCAAGAGGCAAACGGTTTATTTTTCGTTTCAAGTCAGTGTTCAAAAGGGAAGCACGGAGAGAAATAGCCGAACGCGTTGGAGCTTGTGATTCCTTTTGAAGATCCATTTCCTCCATCAACTCGTGAAAGAAGTCACCGGTGATCAAACGATAAAGATTATTCTATGTAAATGTAAAAAAATGGAACATTGGTTACGATGAAGTTAGTTGGTAGATTACTCCTGCATAGAAGCACCAGTTGTTCGTGAGCAACTCGTGCTGCTTCCTATTTTATTGGGCGGTTTTTTTTTTTGCATAATTCCAATTCCTTAATCCCTCAACAATGGCCGTAATTATTGTGAATTTTCACATGCGATAGCGAATCATGCGCGATTTAATTCGCCAACGATTAAGTGAACAGTGTTCCAAAATGCAATTTTTCCGTCGTCTTTCCCTCGCAGGATGCATGCGCTGACGCTGCATTAATGCAGGATTACCACGCTGCGCTAAAATATCCTCATTATGCGTTACTGTTTCGGAGCACACACACAGCCCATCGAACCTCCAGCAATTAGGGCCGGAGGAAAGGAGAGGTCCACGGAGGGACCGAAACTGTTGTTGTGCTTTCGGAGTCAGCTCCGTTCGGTTCGGTGCCCAATTTTCCGACTGGCGAAATTCGACGTGCCCTTTAATCCTTTCGGCACATAACTCATGCCATCGGAATATTCCACGCGCAAGCCACGGACGACGTGAAAGTCGTCGCGCTCTTCCCACGGATAATAATCACCCCCGGAATGCCGCTGGTGGTGCATCCATGCAACCCGCTAAGCTTATTATCTTCCGATGGCTGTGCGGCTACGTGCCTGAGCGTCGTGCGAGAAGCGGGGTTTTATTGAAAACTGTTTCGATGGGGTTGTGTGTCTCCTCCTCCCGCGGTGGAGTACCAGGCGGTGACAGGTGATTTTAATCCTTCTACATGTTGTCTATTACTTAATGCCACCATTGGTGGTGTTTGTTTATGGTGCGGTGTCGATAACTCCCGAAACACAACCCTGCTTACTAAATCCTGCTGTATTAGGGCCAACAACAGTCCCGTGCTTTGGGATTTAACTTACACAATAT
>JAOEFI010017413.1:12539-29584 GCA_034621735.1 Anopheles plumbeus | reverse complement strand
GCACGCTCGAGAGATGGTGTGAAAACATAAACCAACACCCCGTAATTAGCACTCCCTGATTGCATTTTCCGCCAGTGCTGCGGCGGTGTGTAGGTGTTAATTATGGTAATTGTTCCAACTGGCGAGCTAAATGCAAACTACAAATTGTGCTGCTATCACAATGAAAGGGAGAGGAATCCCTATATTTCACGGATCTTTTCTTTTTTTTTTTTTGACAGACAGAATGTCATTTACGATTGAGATTGCGATCCGATAGACTTCGCCTATAGTGAGCTATAAATTATTAAAGCTAGATTTTCCGTGCCCCCACCCCCCCTGCCCCCCGTGCGATGGAATATTTCGCAAGATTTTATCACGCCAACGAGCGCGTTACGACAAACGCTGATGACAACCGGCTGTCGGTGGCTTTACTCGCGATTTATCCGGCGATTTATTTTGACGATGACGAATCACAAAGAGAGAGAGAGAAAGGCACAGATGGCGCACCGAAAGCACTGTCATCTTTGTTGAAATTTACCGGTTCCTTATCTCTCGTCACGCACCATCGTCGGTCAATTTCGATCCTATGCGGGGCGTAAAATGTCGCAGCCAAACAGACAACCGACCGACCGCCCGGCCCGGTTGCAGGTGACAGGAACGAATTTTGACAGCTCGAGCAGGTCGGTCGAATGGGGAGGGGGTGAAAACGGATTCCACGGCGTGACCCTACGAACTTCGAGGGAGTGTGAGATACACTTTCGAAACCTGGTAGTCCGCGTTTTGGTTCATTTCAACGAACGATTCCATTTCTAAATGGCCCAAAATCCTCTGATGGGACTCCATTTTATCGGCTTAGCGTGGCAACACTATCATCCCACTCAAACACATCATCGTCATTTCGGTTCGGTTCAGTTCGGCCATCGGTGGCGCTTGAAAAATTAAAAAAAACTAATATTCAAATCGCGCTCCGCCATAACCTTATAATGGATAATCTATAAAATTTTCCACCGACGCTAAAACCCCCCCCCCCCCAGGGGCCATTAGACGCCTCGTTTCGGGTGTCTCCTTTCCTCCGTCGCGCGGTCGTTGACAGTTTATAAGTGTGTCGCCCGGCGACGAATAAAACTATCTCGCTCTGTCGCCCTTTCTCTTGCGAGTTGTCCCTCTCTCTCCCTCGCTCTCTCTGTCTCTAACGCCAACGCACATTATTAGTAAATCCGTCTATCACATTTTGTGGCTCTTGGCTGGGCTGGCGGCCTGCTTAGAATAGGGCTCGGTCGTTCTGGTTTTTTTTTTTTTTTTTTTCATTCCACCCGCGCCGCTATTCGCGCTCGCTCCCGTGCGTGTGTTCGTGCGTCCTTGACACAACGGCCCGTGGTGGTGGTTCGCTAATGATGGCGTCGACGATGGCGCCCGCGAGACCACCGTAGCGAACGACGAGCGCGTGCGGGACGCGAACCGAAGGTGAGAATACTAATTTCACCGTGGGTGATACGGTCTGTTCACTGTTTCGTCCCGACAGTCTCGTTCGTTCACATAATTTAACCTCAATTCGATCGATAAAATATGCATCGATCTCACGTTTCATACTTTTCGGAAGAACCTTTTGTTTTGGCACACATTTTTCCTCTTCGTTCGCGCTACTCAACGGTTTCTGACAACAAAACTGTTTGCATAACAAAACGACAGCGGCTTCCCATTCTCGGCGGGAAGCTTCACGGAAATAAACGGCGAAAAAACACATTAAAAAGATATAATCAATCAAGTGTAGCAGTAAAAGAATGGCGGACAGACGCGATAAATATTCAAATCGTGACCGGTCGGAAAATGGCGGTGCCGCCGCGGCTTAAAAGGGTGACGAACCGGGATCGACCTGTCGCCCCGATCATCCCGCCGCGGGTGAATAATTTGTTCAACACATCTAATGCAAATGCAAAATCACCTCGACGGATGCCAGCCGGCAGTGCATGATGA
Source organism: Anopheles plumbeus (assembly GCA_034621735.1). NCBI lineage: Eukaryota > Metazoa > Arthropoda > Insecta > Diptera > Culicidae > Anopheles > Anopheles plumbeus. The sequence continues at coordinate 27,631 of JAOEFI010017413.1, read as the reverse complement.
TTAATTTTCGCATTAATCACATGCAAAATAAAACTTTACGACACTTGGGGGCGACTCGCACGTTACGGCCGATGGGCGGATTAAGTTATAATGGGCCGGTGAATGTTTTGCGTGTATTCAAATGAAATGGATTTTTTTTCTAATTCACTTCTCCATGTCTAGTCTCTCGTCTGCTTAATGTGAATATTAAAATATGCTAACCAATATCTTGTTTTTTTTCTCCTTTCTTCCCTCTTATGGTACAGGTGAGTTCGAGTGGCCGTTTCTACCGGGACGAGACACGATTGAGATTACAAATTCCTTAATTACATCGATTATGCAATAACTGTTTTTAAAAGCAGCCGCCCCGATTAGAACACAGGTGAAGTGTGAACGATTATTTTGTCATTTGCGTCCTAATGTGTTGCACATAAATCTTCGCAAGATAGAAAGCTAACGGTTTCCAAATTAGTATTATATACGTAAAGTTGAAGGTTCTGTGAAGGATGTAATGAATCAGGGACCAGAGTGGAACAAATCACCACTGGGATTGCACATTCAGTTTGTTGGTGGTTAGGAAGAGATGATGCTGATTCATCATTTATTTCTGTGATGTTTTGTAAATAATCTTTTCCGTTGAAATGCTTCTCCATAAACAAAACGGCTTCAACTGGCATCGCAATATGTTTGCACTACGGAAACAGCTCAAAGCGATCATTGCTCTTCCTCCGCTGACAAAAACAAAAACAGAACAGGGAAAAATCTAGTTTTCCAATTCATGTTGTATGATAACTTTGCTCGAAATCCACACAGGAACAAAAACACTACCGAGCTGTGTGTGTTTGTGTGTACTAGGATGATGAGGTCTCTTCTCCGATTTCTATGCGGAAAAGTATATCTCGCTAGGTTTTTTCCTTCTGGTTCTATTTATTCTTTCTTTGCCAGCGAATGGAAGAAAATCCACAATGCTGTGCCGGACGGTGTCGCTTTTTCAGACACATGCTAGCATGCCTCTAGAACGTCTGCCATGTGGAGATGAATTGCTGCAATTGCAGATGGTTGTGATGTTTCCAATTCCCATTGCTCTGTTTCCCACGCGATGCGATGTTTAATTTGTTTCCTTTGTTTTCATGTGCATGTGCTCTCCTTCTGTTTCAGATGTTTATTTTATTTCCTATTCAAATTTTATATCCACTTCACTACATTACATTTCTCTTATTCCATAAACCGCAACTCCCAAGATATTTTCGTGTCGGCTACAAAGCATAAAAAATATGTGGCACGTTACAAGTGGTTCTAATTAGGTTTTTCCTTCCGAGCAACGAGACGCAATCGGATTTTCGTTTTTTATCTTCGAAAGTATAACTGCCAATCTTCAGCTCGTTTCATTGGATCCGAGTTCCATCGAAAGGGCAACTGTATCGCTTTCCAATGTGCATGCAGTTCCCTGGAACCCTTTCCCAAAACCTTGTGAGAAACAATTGAACTTCCCGGCCATCTGACTGCAGCGTTTCGCTGCTCACTCGACGCGAGCAGCTCTCCCTCACTCGCAGTCTTTGACGTATTTCGAAACTGGCTGCTTTTCGAAAGGAGGAAATCATATTTCGATGGCCGAGGAGTATTAGCAGGGCACCCTCCCAGGCCTCGGCTTCTCCGGGGGCGGGCGCCATAACGTTCGCTCGCCATTACGTTGGCTTTTCCCCCACCGTCTGTCGAAACCGACACTTTCCGCCAAACGTCTCCGTCGCGAACACACACCATCTGGGAATGGAAAAATGTGGGAACAGTTTGGCGGCGATGCCCGGATCAGACACGCACACCGAGCCGAGAGGCGTCAGCTCGAAGCAATCGAATCGCGATCTCGATCTCCGATGGAATCGTAACACGCCGCCAGTCAACGCTCCGGCTCTTCCGGCCGAAGGGGGGGCTAAATACCGGTTTAGATTTTTATACGCGCGATAAGCCCTGCTTCCATGTTGCTAAACATAGCAATGTTTGACCACGTTGTGAGCTTATCGTAACTCATCTACTTCGCTCAGAATCATTGCCAGCCGGTTTCCCATGGCACTAGAACCATCAGTAACTGGCTCATTGAAGTCGCGATGGGTATCGTGTTTGAAAAAATAAATGATAGGCGCTAGAAAACGGGTAGCTGATAGATCAAGTCCGTAGATCTTTATTGAGTAAACTTAGCCTGACGGTGGACTGCGCTGCCGCGATCTGCGATGGAGTGGGGATCGACTTGAAAATGATCGTTTTTTATTTGGGAATTAGATGGTTTTTTTAGTTCAAGACGGGTGTAGGATACGTAACATTGGGTAACACATTGAACTGTAACTCAATTAAGCCATGCAGTTGGCTCATTAGATAAAATTAGCATTAGTGCGCGGTAAATATTTGCCACTGCTGAGCCTGCAGTTCATTAGGTGTGGTTTCTACAGCATTAGGTGTGGTTTACGTTGCAAGGCGCGAAAGGCTCACAGTATAATTGAGACTTGAGATATTTTAATGGATCGTAAACGATCGCGTATAAATTCGATCGCTAATGGGCTAATGATAATCCATCCAGGCACCTCGCAGCCACGGGTCACATTCTGTACCATTCCCACACAAGTAGCCACACACACACACACGCGCAAGAAGAAAAAAAAACAGGATAGAAAGTGACTCACGTTTAGTGACTGCGCCGAGTAACGGGCGCGCGAAGGTAACGGTAGTAACCCGTTCAGGATCACTCACATTCCACTAAACCTCGGTAGAGCGCGGATCGTGAGCCACAAAGGGCGGCATGGATTGATATCGTCGGGGAACGCAAGGGGATGCTGCGGAGCGAACTCTCATGTGTGTGGCGAGTTGGTGCGCGTGTGCGTTTTTTTGTTTCTTCGGTCCCCCTTAGGCAAAGCAGGGGCTTGCCCCAACCTGCACGCGACAAGTGTGCCGCGCCGTTGCCTAAGAGCTGTCAAACCGAGCGAACCCACCGCGGGCAAACCCGAGGCGTTTGGTGTTTGACGTTTCATGTGTTGCTTTTTTTTTTTGCTCCCTCCTCATGTTGCTGCGGCCTCTTTGCTTTACTTTTCTGCCGTTGGCGGGGGCCTATATGTGGGGAGGCTAACCTGGGTAACGGGTGGAACGGGCCTTCGACGCGCGGCCGTGTTACTAGCTGCAGTAGTGAGTAATGGGCATAGCATAGTGCCGCAAGTGATTGGTGATTATTTTCCCCACCCGGGAGCAGCATGGACACTCGATCGTGGACGCGCAAGACGCAAGCCGCCGCGGCACGGCTCGCGCTTAGAAGTTCGTTGACCGTTTCCAATGTCTTGCTGTGTCAGATGACGACAACGACGACTTTGCCTATTGGTCGTACTGTCTCTCTCTCTCTCCCTCTCTCCGTCTGTCTTATATCATGCCCTCCTTGTGCGCACCGTATGGTGTTGGGGGGAATGGCTTTTAACACACCATCATCATCATCATCATCATCATCATCATCATTGACAACAACTATAGTGGCCGCACACTAGACGAATAGAAAAGGGTTGGCCCCCCCAACAAGCAAACGTCTTGCAAGATGGCAGTAGCACAACGACGCCGCAAATGTTATTCAAACGAAACGATGGCAAATGTGTGGAGGTGGGGCAGAAAAAGGAGCAGAAGGGGGGAACTGCACAATGAGAAGGGGTAAAATCTTGTCCACTGCAGACAAGTTATGCTTCGAACCCGTGTGTGTGTGTGTGTGTCTGTCTATGGCCGGGCATCTATGCTGGCGTACTGTCGTACTACGATGGCGTGTCAAACCTGTCATTTGTTTCGAGTTCATGCATTCATTGAACCGTGAGCTAATACGTGGATGTACGCAGATACTGGTTTGGCCAATCTCCCACCCTTCGGCCAACTAGTGGACGTAAAAGGGCACCGTCGAGACAGGGGTAATGATCGGCTAATTTGAGGGTAGTTTTGGCACTTTGTGATTTATTTGTCTTGTGAAGCACTCTGCGTTCCAAGTTCTATGTAACGATCGGATATCTTTCACAAGGGTTTAGCTTGTTTTGGAATATGTAATTAAGTTGTAGCATGTCTCTTCTGCCTCTATAATATATGTGACATTTAATTAGTTTAGACGATACAAAGTTAATCCCGCCTAATGCAGATGTAACTCAAAAGAGAATCATTCTTCTACACTGGCATTTTCCTAGGACTTTTTTGTAGAACCATTTCTCTCATCCATTTTCCACAAACATTTGCTATGCTTGAAACATTTTCGCACCTGTGCCATGGCGCCTTCCTCCGGGCGACTGGTTCCTCTATTTCACATACCTTTCATAACTAAAAGCAAGCAATAAGAAGGAAACGTAGCTAAGAAATTGAAACGATTTCTGCAGCTGAATCAGATTAGAATTTTGGGCAACAAAAAACCATGGAGAGGCTAGGAAAAACGCGTTTGAAAAGCTAAAGCCGTGAACGCCAATCCGCGAATTCGTTCGTTGACCTTTTCTTTCTTTGCTTTTTGCTGCTGCCATCCGCCGCCGGTTCGTTAGTTAGTTGTTGGCAATTTTCAGATAGTTTTAGTGGGGGGTTTTTTTTATGGGTTGTTACAAGATCATCTTCGTTTCTATCATTTTTCGACCAACCGATCACACACACACACACGCACCGACACAGCATGAATGAAACAAAAACAAACTGTAATACGGTTACGCTCTGGAGCACCGAATGAAGGAAGGCATCCAAATCTATGCTGGCAATAACAGACTAACCACAAACAGTAGCTTAACGATACGTTATTCGCAACTAATCCCCACTGGAAGCACTATAGGAAACACTGGCACACCAACACCAGCCCAGCTGGCAATAGGTAAATCGCTTTGGGAAAAGTAACAACGGCCGACGAAAGATAAATAGATCAAAAGATCAAAAACCTGTAGCGGAGTGGCGGAATGGCGTGGAAAGAGTAAAGTTTTCCATCGTCGCGTGAAGGTTTTTTGTTTTTTTTTTCGTTGCTGCCTTTGCTCAGTGGAATCTAGTTCGTGATTTTTGTGTCGATGGGTCCGAGCGGGACCGTGTGCTGGAGGTGGGAAATGTTGCACATACATCCGGGCGAACTTTGTGGAAACAAAGAACAAAAAGGGCCGTTTAGACGCTCGCCATTAGCGGGAAGCATACTAATGTTGGATGCGCGAGCGCGTCGGGGTTTTTTTTTCCTTCCTAAGCGAATCGAAATTTAATCATCACTTTTTAGCGAGCGCGAAACTTTCGAGCGCCAAAACGGATGCCGTCATCGGGCATTTCCCAAATCCGTGGCGTCGGGTAAGCGATCCCGTCCCAGACCTATTAAAAGGAGAAAGGAAATCGAAAGACGCAATGAAGCGATATTGAAAATGGTAGCTTCAGTTCCCGGCGTGCCATAAAAGCTGAAAAGTTAAAACAAAGCTCGCCGAACGTGGTTCGGTTTTAATTTTTTAAATCCAACACAGCAAATGCTGCTGTGCAAACATTAGCAACATCAAACCCAAACTCAACAGTATACAATTATAACATCGGATGGGTGCGATAGGCCCATAAATTGTGGTTTTTCCAACCTTAAATCGCACTTGTGAAAATAGACATTTGATCGTATCGCTCACCGCACGATCGTTACACTCTAATAAATCAAAACGAGCGCGAAAGTAGGAGAATACACACACACACGCCGAGCTTTCGCTAACCAGTATGCAAGCCAATAATTGTCATGGAAATGCCGTGCCACATCATAGTGCCGTTGGACAAATATGGAACTATCGCAAGTGGGTGACAGTAGCGGAATAAAAATAGCGCCCGGTTGCAGCTGCACCCGACTGCAGTGCACCGCGGGGATGCTTGTGTGTTCAAATGCACCATGCTTAGTTGCTGCCGTTAATCAACGCTGATTGGATACGATGACGCGTAAAATAATATCACACACACACACAGAAACGCACGCGGTGGTCTCTGCCGTTTCGAGTCGCTCGTTCCCCGTCGTCGGAACGCGATGGTTCGGGACAGTCATAAATTATCACTTCCGATAGAACGGCAGCGGCAGCCGGCGGTTGATGCGATGGTGGTGGCACTCGTTGCACTTTTCGATAGTGCATCTCGCTTGATGCAATTTTCTCGCACGCGCACGCACGGCCGGTGGCCCACCCGTCGGGGACGACACTCTATCGAGGCAGGATGAATATGTGTGGTATGCGATAATTGTTTTATTTTTGTTTCACTTTTTGCTACTACTACAATTAATCCCGCGTGTGTGTGTGTGTTGATGGTATACGCTGCGGCCATTCGCGGCTACTGCAATGGCATGCCAATTAAATCATAGTTTCCCATAATTGCTAGATATGTTGGGTGTGTGCTGCCGTGGTGTTAGATAATCAATAACTTTGATCGAGTGTAATTGGTTTTTTGTTCAGTATGTTCCATGACATACGTACATGCTAAAATTCCAATTCACAATTCCAAATTCAACTGCCAAGTTTCAACAATACAGAAAGAAGACAGTGCAACAATAATGGTGTCCTAGCCGGTACATTTCCTTTCCAGAAATAATCCACAAATCAGTGTCTAATGGTTGCAATTACAATCTAACACCGAGCAATAGATTTGAGAAAAAGAACACACTTATCTCTGACACACCAGAAATTGATTGTTTTCTGCCTACGCCAGAGTGCTTGCGACCAAATGTAATTGCTACCCTCTTCTCTCCTCTCTCGACAGCCGTCAGAGTTCCTAGAAAAGCTTGATTAATGAGTAAATATAGCTTGCAGAAAGATGAACATATTTCTTTATCCGCGCGTTGCATCACTTACCAGCTACTCCGACCTCCTAGGCGATGCTTCTCATAAATCCAGCTTAGCTTCCGCAACTGACAAGCGATAGATAGGGTTGAAGGAGGAAGACAAAAAAAAAAAGGGAATTGCAAATCCCTTCGGGCCACCGTAGGCAGGCGTAATTAGTGAGCAAAACGTGCGCTGATCATATCAGCAGTCAAAAGCATCACCGTTTTGTTGTGCTCTTTTTGCTACTTGAGTTCCACTTTTTTTTCGTTTGTGCTTGGCGTTCGCGCGCCCAGCCGCCTTGGACGGTGGGAAAGGGGGGCGGAATAAATTTACACACATTTCGCGCCAGGCGGACGGGAGTTGGGATTTTTTTTCTCTCTTCGTTCTCATATGTGCAACCAGTATCTTTTTTGTTCCACGATGTTTGTGCGATTTTTCTTTCCTCCATTTTCACTATTTTGGCTTCATTCTTTTCTCTCGACTGTATGCATTAGGAAAACCGGACTGGAAAGTGAGAATGAAAATAAAGAAAACTAACACAATCTGCAAGGCAACGGTGGTGGGAAAAGAGAGGAACGTAATTAAATTTGGTTTCAGACCGAGAATGAAGGATGAGAGTTTGTTTACACCTAAACAAAGAAATAGGTTTGTAGAAGCCGGGACTAATAAAACCGGGCCAGAAAGTGGGATAAAGTTTGCCAAGATCCACATCTCGTCGCACTGCCTGCTGCGTGTCCGGGCGTATGTGTGTGTGTGTGTGTCTGGTAGCAAGAACATAAAACTAGTGTTGCGAGACGCTATCTACGTACACAATCGTAAAGAGCAAGGGCATGCAGCGGACAGATCGGCACAAACATCCCCAACGCAATGTTTTTCTAGCCAGACTAGCCGGGGAGGAAAGCGGGCGTTGGAAAGACAATAAAACCTAAGATTATCTTGCAACGTAAGGATCCATTCAGTAGTCAGCAGAGAGAATCATTCTCCTGTTTGTTTGGTGTTGCTTTTCTATTATTCAAGCGCGATTTAATTTTATTTATCACTGGGATCCGCACTTTACGAAGATGCTATCGATAGGAACTGCTGGAGTACTTTTCCGAACATAATTCAGTAGCTAAATGAGAAGTGGTGAGTGGTTTCCGATGAGGGTGGGCAGTTTTTCTCAATGAAGCGAGTAGACTTTCTTTGTTCTCTCGCACCCCGTACTCTTGGATGGCGTAGCGAAGTCTACGACGGAAGAAGTCCACCGGAAACATGATGTTTTGTTGTGAGTGTTCAGGTGTACGAAGAGTGATAATCTCCTGTCCGGCCAAGAGTAACTTCCTTCGGTTTCGGCACACAAAACACATCCTTCCACGGCTGAAGGATGAAAGGAAGCAAAACACCGGAAATGTCGTATTTTCTACCGAACCATAACAAGGCGAGGAGCAAAAAAGGTTAGAAAAACAAAAGCTAGTCGGCCCTGCCTGGCGAGAATAGGGGGCGGTGGAAAACAGCTGGAAAACTCCACAAAACTAACTGCAAAACTACCGGCGAAAGGTAAGCACAGCGTTCGCCTGGAAGAATGTTGTACAATAATCACCGATAGTGTGGAGCGCATGGGAAGGACTCGACATTTATCTGCTGCTAAAGTGTATGTTAGTGGGCGTGCTTCGCTACCGACGGGTGGTCGGTGCTTTCCACCGGTCGCAAATTCTGGCGGAAAAACTGGGCAAAAGTCAAGCAGCGTGGGCGGAACAAAGCGAGCACGGATATGTTTAAGTGAATGTCCAACGGACCGGGAAAGGAGTGCTTTTTCCACGCCAGGAACCTGCGCCAACCGAGGTCGGGAGTGGGATGAAAAAATTAAATTAAATCCTGCATACTGCCATGCAGTGGCGACCAAGACCAAGGCAAGGGGTGGTTCATTTTTTGTGTTCCATTGTCCCTTCCAGCGCCAGTATCTGGTCGTTATGTTTTATGCTGCTCGTTACTAGTTCGTTGACAGTTTTGTTCGCATTTAGGGCGAAGCGGATCCTCGTCCGGTGGAGCTTCACCACGGGTGTCCTGCCGGACCGGAGGTCCGTGAGACTTTTTCTCGGGTGTACGCCCAATTTAACACCCAAGGTGGGGCAGCAAGAAGCTGCAGCAGGGAGCGAAGCGAGGCAACTTTTGCATGAAATGAAACCTTACACCGCGTCGTAGCGACAGGACGCGTTTTCTCGTTCGCGCTCTGCATTCGGTCCCACCTTTTCGCCCACTCTGGTGACCTTCGCTCTTTATTTCGTTTCGTGGACATAAGGTGAAATAGGTTTCTCTGCGACAAGCGCCGTAATGTGGTGCAAGGGACGCTAAAACATATTTGTTTTCGGGCGAGCTCGAAAGAGTTCCGACAGCGAACTTTGTCTTTCTCACTCTAATGCTATATCCACCAAGGGAAAACAAAGTGCAACAAACATAAGCATTAGAAGCATGCTCCAGCTTTTGAATTTTCAACCTCCCACTCGATGGGCAGCAGAAACACTGCATAAAAGGGTACAAAACGAAAGTTCCAAACTATGTTTTTATCATCAACTGACTATGGTACAAGTGAATTTCAGATAGAAGTTTATGTTTCCTTTATAGCGACACAACCAAACACCGACAACGCTGTGCAACTATTTTCCCATTTTTTTCTCTTTTTCCTGTTGTTTTGTTTCACTCGATGGAAGCGCAGCGCTCGATGGAAATACATGCATACATAGTTCCGCAGCGATGTCGAGTGAAAACATGCTGCAACGGTGTCGAACGGTTGGCGGGGGGCGGCTAGCGGCTGTGGGTGCTGGGTAATGGGGATGGAAAATGGAGGATAATTGATTGCATCAATGCTTTGCGAAAAGAGCTCCAACTCTTTTATCTAGCTGCACGGCGAGGTAAACGTGAAACATGTGAACACTCATACCGATGTAGATAAACTAGGTTCGCCGTGCGCTAACCCTTGGATGTTTTTCATTCGCAATAAATTCAAAAGGTTTGGTTTTCACTACGGTTTTCGAACAAATTTCAGATGATTAACCCACTTTAACCTAATCTCAAGATGTTTGTTTCTCAACATCTAAATTCAGTTATTTGTACAAATTTAATTTGCAAAAACTTATGAGAAGATATGAATAATAGTAAATCTAAATTCAATGCCGCCTCTTGTCGGAAGGCTATGAAAACAAGAAAACAGCACTTGCTAGAACATGTTAGGAACGAATTATGCTACACTTGAAGGATAATCAAGCATTGTATGTCTGTGATCCGCTTCACTACTTTGGGTGTGCTTGCTTTCGTTGTTCGATGCTTCTTCTTCCACTTTTTTCCCCTATTGTCGCCCAGTTTTCTCCTACGTCGTCCTTGATGTCTTGAGTGTCTCCCTTCATCTTCTCCACCCTAGAAAAAAACCTTCGCCTCCGACGGATCGGTCGGCAAAATTAATCGAACATTATCGTGCTCTTTGTTTTAAATGCCAATCAAGCAAAGAAGTAGCCAACGCCGCCGCCGCCGCCGCCACCGCGACGCGCGCGAGAGATGTTTCTTTATATGTTGCCGTTCCTTCCTTCTTATTTTTATATTTCCCACTCCCTTCGCTCACGGTTCGCTCCTTTTGGTCTGTGTCTCAACCCTCCTCCGGTGCGGCATTTTTAGTACAACGGAGCGGAGCTTTTCGAAGCGTCCACACTTTCCGATACGGTTTGATCTTTCAGTACACGTTCGCTCTTGTTGCCATGGTAATTCTGCAACCCACTGCGCAGACCAGACCGCACAGCTTCAGCGATGCTCTCTTTCTCTCAATTTATATCCAACCGGTCGTCCGAGCGATCCTTTCCCCACCCACCACCCCCTACGTTGCATTTGCCTGCCACCGTGGATAGTTTCGCAAACTATCTTTATCTACTGTTGCATTTTTGCCTCTTTGTGCTGGCCGCGTTTCCCATTGCCTCTCTCAAGGGCAGACGTGGTTTTTCTTCTTCTTTTGCTCATGTATCTCCTTTCACTACACTCTATTCTTCCACCTACTGCAGAAAATATGCTTCTTCTCAATTTTGCCTTTTTTGCGCCAACCTCTGTTCTACTGTATTTCGCTGTGGACGGACTTTGGCCAACTCGTTTGGGTGTCATGGAAATTGACCTCCAGTTCTCCCACCTACATGCACCGTGTGCCTTCGCAAGTCGTGGAAAACGGTCCAGACCGAACCGAACTGGTTGAACTTTTATTATTTTGTCTCATTTTTCATCCGCCACCAGAAAATAATCCACTGTTTTGGAGGGAGAGAGAGAGAGAGAAAGCACCTTTCTCGGACAGCCGAACAACCCCATCCTTCGTTCCTGGTGAAATTAAGGACCTTCTTCCCTGCTTGCCATTCCACCTGGTGCCAGCGTCACCCGCTTTTGCATGCGTCCCCCGGAGGTCACCGAATCCCTATCGTAAAATAGTGCCCGGAGTTCAACGGTGGAGTCAAATATGCATAATAATTTTGGTTGCCACTCGATCGATCGATCGATCGATCGGATCAGAGAGAAGAAGGTTGCAGCATAATTTGGCGTCAGCTCTTTTCGGTCCGGATGGAAAGCTAGCAAAGTAAGTGGTGGCCGTGCAGCGAATCAAAGAGTGGGGGGTGAAAAATCAATTTGCTGAAACAATTCTTTATGCTGCCATGCCAGCGCAGAATGATGGAGGTCATATGCATCGAACAAGTGGATTGGGGATCAAGGTGGGTGGAGAGAAGGGCGGTGTAGTATAAAAAGGGATTACGAAGGAAAGATAAAGGGTTAAATTGCCAAGGAGTGGAAAATATATGACCCGCCACAGGACGTGGGGGTGGGTCGTACATTGCGGTCGTGTCCTTTTTGGTCGTATGATTTTTTTGTTTGTTCTTTTATACGAAAAGAGAGATTTTTTGCTGCCCCTCCACACAGCTACTACCCTCCACTTAACCTCCACTCGAAAGGGGAGGAAAAGTGAAATCCCAAGCCACCTCAAGGACATTCACACCCGCACACAATGATATCCCTTGGAGTGCTTTATCTGCCTGTGCCACTCGAATCAAAATACAATTTTTTCATAATTTGGTTCCCTTTGTCTCATGTGGAACCGAAAGTGGGAAAATTGAGATTGGAAACATACCGAAAAAAAATAACACGGCGCGACGTGGCGATGGAAAGGTCAATAAAGTGTCGTACTGAAAAACGGAGTGGAGAGCGAGACGACACAAAACGCTGCAATACGTGTACGCAGATAACATACGTCGGGAGATGGGAAAACAACCCCACCGAAAAGCGAATGAAAATAAAATGCCTTATTTCAGCATTCCGCCCATATCGCGGTTCATAATTCCCCGTGCTCCCTCCCTTGTCCCGTTTCACTGTCACCACAGAAAACCAGTACACCTTCCGAAGTGTGCGGAATGTCGGAGCAGTTGCCAAAAGTCGCCCACGCACCTGCCGAGGTCACCGTTTTTCGCTGACTCCGTCTGCCCGTGTGTTTGTTCATACGTCAGACTCACACAAAGTGAATGTGTTCTTGAACGGTCGGGGCGAACGAACATAGATCTCCAGGTCTCTCTCTAATGTTTTCGTTCGCCCTATTCCCCCACCCAAATTTGTTGTCATACTTTGTGGAGGATTTGTTGTTTTAATTTGTTTTTTCTAGTGTGCATGTTAGGTTAGAGATACCCAGTCACCAATGGACGCGCGGTATTGCGTATCTTTCCACCAACCCCAGACCGACATAGAGAGAGAGAGAGAGAGAGAGCAAGAGGGTGGAGAATGTTGTTGTTGTTATTAGCTCTCGAGTTTCACAAGAGAACCCCCCCCAAAAGGTACGCTTGAATGTTGCGGTCGAATATGCGCAAAATTGCCTGTTTAACAAATTATTTAACCACTCGCCAATGTCGTGACCGACCGGTGAGAGAAGGGGCGAGACAAACGCGGGGGGTGGGGGGGGATGCTGAGTCGCTGACGGAGTGAGAAGGAACAGGTCACTTTGACCGCGTAGGTGAGATGAAGGACCCAACGCCGTTGGCCGTTTGTTTCGGAGCATGGAAACGTGTCTGAGTTTGCAACGATGGAAGACCCGGGTCGAGCCCTGCTGTTGTCTGAGTTGGACAGATAATTAGCAGAAAGCAGCGTCGGGATTCGTTTACCTTTTTTGGGGTGGGAGAACGTTATTTATTATTATCATAGCGCATGGTTAAAAATGTCTTCTTTTTTTTATGCACACCATTACGTAGCCTTCACGGGGTTGCTTCCCGTAAGGAATGATGTTTTCTTTAAACCAACGATGCCACTTTAGCGTAAAGAGTTTAAGAGTATACTTTATTGAGTAAACCAGAATTTATTGTGCGTCTGAAGTGCAGTTTTCCCTATCTTCATCCCGCAGCTTGCAAACCGCGCCAAACGGCTAGCGGAGTTAATTTTCCATAGAAGACAAACATCGTAACACGGGAACAAAGATGTGCGGTGGAAAATGCTGATGATGCTTCATTAAGCACGCGTCCGCACCGTTTTCCCGCTGGTGCTGGTGCACTTTCTCGCCACTTCCTCTTTGTGCGCCGCGAGGACAAAGGAGGATTGCGGTACTACTTTATTGTCCAATTTATCCCAACATCCCTCCACCCCCGACCAGACCAGACCGTAAGGACCAAAACGACCGAAAATTATCCTTCAGCGGCTGGCGCCCCACTTCCGAGCTCTTCCCTCCCACCGTCCGTCCGTCCGTCCGTCCGGCAACTGTCGCTCAGGACGAGAGCTGGTCTGTTATCTTCGTAGTTTCCGTTTCTTTAGCTCGGTTCTCTTTCTTCGTGGAGAATTTTTCATCCCCGGATGGGTTGGGTGCTGCAGAAGAAGGTGAAAATTGCTCCCTATTGTTTCTGGTCCAGATTGAGCAGCTTTTCCACCGAGCACCAGCACTCGTGTAACGATGTAAAGCGTGCTGGGTTCAGTGCACTCATCTTGCCACCGAAGGTCCGCCCCTCTCGGTTCCCTTCTCGTCGTGGCTATCCTGTGGAAAGTGGGAAAATATTTTTACGCAAAAACAAATACCTTCGCGTAAACCAACGGCGAAAACTTTCCGCCAAGTTCCTTCACCGGGCGGGGTCTAACGGTCCCGAGCAAGATTGCGTCATTTGGGGTAATCGTGTACTTCAACTCCCCCCACCTCCTACTCACCGTGCACCGCTTTACGTCATCGACCCGTTCCCCGTTGCTGTACAGCATAGACAACCACCGCCCGAAGCACTGACCCGGAGGGGTGTCTGTGGGTGGCGAGTGAACCAATTTATCGTTTCGTCTCGTTTCGGGAAAGCCAGGGAATGTGGTAGAGGGGCAGAGGGAGAGAGTGGTGAAACGTTCAGAATTTCGATATAAAAATCATAAATAACGAATACAAATAAAATTGTTTGTATTAAGGAATTGGCCGGGGGGAACAATCATTGCTGCAATATACGAGCTGCCAATGTTTTGTTTTCTTTTGGTTCGAATGGTAATGTTTTATTTGCACAAAATGATCCATTTTATGAGTGCGATTCCTTCTCTGTATCGAAGCAGGCAGTGGCCATTTTCACCATTTGCTTTTGCTGTTTGCTTTGAGCTAGCTAGTATCTTGCGAGTTTATCTCCCAAACCATCCACAAACATTTTATTGATCCGTGTTTTGCTCGCCGGCGTCTTTCTGGTGTCTTTTATTTTTTCACTCATCCGTACTCTTCCATTTAAAATGGACCGCAGAGACCACGGACGGTGGCTCCATTTATCCATTTCGATTCCCACCGTTCGTTGTCGCTAAAGGACACTTGCACGTTGCCCCTGCCAAGATGCTCTTCCCACCAAAGGGTACAAAGGACGACCCGGTGTTGGTGGGCCCAGCCAGGAGTTGAGTGGAAAACTACTCGAAAATCGCTTTTTCTTTCCATTAGGTTAGCGTCACGTGGCCTGTGGGCTGGTGGTTAGGGGAACTGGTGAAAACCGACCCACCCGCGACAGATGCGTTCCCCGAAACCGCAGGCCGCCTTTCCACACGACCGCACACAAACACGGGAACAATTCACCCACTCTGTTTTTCCGACCCGGGTTGGAAAGGATTCATGCCCAGTCCGTATCCCGTGCCGAAACCACCGGCTGCCGTAGGATTACTTTTCTCTTCCACCCTCACCCTATCACTCCGTCCGGTGGAGATGCGAGCTGGAGCACCACAGAACCGCACTGGTTGGTGTGGTTGCGCACTCAGCAAACCGACGCAGACCAACAAAAGAAAAAAACCCGACCGACGGCCACCCGGAACACGTGTGTGTCGCACGCGGCACGCTTCATAATTGCTCGGGAAAAAGGGTCC
>JAOEFI010017092.1:40911-54485 GCA_034621735.1 Anopheles plumbeus | reverse complement strand
AGAGTGGGCCATCCATCCGTGCCGTACAGGGTTAGCGAAGGTGAGACTTGACTGCAGCGAGTGGACGGTAAATTAATTGTAACCGGAGTTCCAGTGATTCCGGTGGTGAGAATTGTGAGAACGCGACGCGTAAAAAAAACCGTTAGTGGCGCGACCATCAGTGAGAGGTCATCAAACGGTGAAGGGACAGTTTTGTGAACCTGGCTTTCTTTTACATACCGAACCGAAGGGGGGAGGGGGTTCCCATTTAAAAGGCAATGAGCCATTTTTGGCGACCCTTTCCCTTCCAGACCAATTTGGTTCGCAATTGGTAGCCTGTTACTGTGAAAAGAAAATGCATTTCTTGTCACGGCATCGTGGACATTTCAGTTTCTTCTCTAGGAAATGATCAAATAATGATCCCGGAAGGAAACATACATAGTTTGATACTCTAATAAATATTTATAAAATTGTCCTCAATAATTAACATCCAAACATCCAAAGTGCACCGCTACATATGTTATGTTCGAGGACATGATGATAGCATCATTTTTTTTATCCAGGACATGTGATGAAAAGCTGTGAAAGTAATTCGCGGATCGAACTCAACCCGAGTTGCGTGAAGCCTCGTTCCGTTACCCATGACACACTTATGTCAGTTTCGGGCCAGTTGGAGACGCTGACTTACGAAACACGGCGCGAATTAATTTCGCACCCATGAATGATTACGAGCGGAGGCGGAAGGAGTTCCCAGGCGCACCGAGCCACCATTCCAGCGTAACGTCAGCGTAGACACAACACAATAAAGCGCTTTTGGCAGGCGCCACGAATTACATTCGGATCTCACAGAGGCAACTGCACTGATTGAATAACCAAAGTCGCCCCAAAAGCGGCACAAAACACATGTTCGGGTTGTGCAGAAAAAATTTCAAAATATTCACCCCGCCAGTTGACTGTTGAAGTAGGGGTGTATTTCTTTGCCAGCGCCGCTTCCAACGCATCATTCGAAAGTGGTTTGAAAGTGGATGAAAATCACTCACTTTTCATTGCTGAGACTCATTTCCCATCAGCTCGAATCGGATATGAAAATAGTGCATCAATTTTCATCTTCAGGTTCGTCCGTAACTTTTATGTGCAACTGCTGCTTCGTGTCAAAAGTGATCGGAATGAAATAAATTCAAACGATACTGTGATGGACAATCCGAGGCAACGGGAATGGAGTGGAAATGAAATGGAAACACACTTCGCTGTCAAAATGTTGAACAATCGACCGAGCTGCGTGATCGATGGGTCGACAAGTTTATAGACCAGCGATAAATGTGTTATTTACCTCGAAGGCTCGTCAATCTTTCGCGCAGCAATCTGCAAGTCAAGTAAATCGATTAGCTCGAGGGAGACAGAATCGAGTTCTCATTAGTATCCAATGCACTATGAAGTTTACTCGCTGTCTCAAAATGGTTTAATGAAGAAGAAGAAAGTGCTGCCGGTCTGTCGGGTCTATTTGATCGTTCATTTACTTTTTGACCCAATTCCGGTGGGATACAGGTGGCAATAAAGAAAACGATGGAAAAATGAAAATTTTATCGTAAAGAGGAGGGGGTTTTTCAGACCTCACCCCCCTGAGAGCTCATCCGAAAGCGCACTTAAAATGGGTGATGAAACCGAGCGAGCGTCGCTGAAAAATGAAGAGTGACACTTTTTCCTTCGCGCAGCCGCCTTTCCCTTTTCCATCTCGAGCACCGGGCCGCCGCCGGTGACGAGATTTAAAAGCCTTTCTGGCGGAAAAAGGGTGTGCCCGCTGGTCGGCTATAGGTTCACCTTCGTTTGATTATTGTTTTTTCTCCTTTTGCGTCGTAAGACGCGACGCGGGCCCACCGTGTGGTTGAGTGCTTTCGAAAGGGAAACACTCCGACGGATGGACTCCACTCCATCTCGCCGATCTTCAGGTAGCTTTAAGTCTCATCAGCCCTGCGGCGCTGCGCCGTCGGTCGAAGGGAAAATTAGTATTCGTGTTTCTTTTTCACATTGAACATTGATCAGCTCCGATCGGGCTACAAACAGAGGTCGCTCGGAAGGAGGGCGCGCGGTTTAGGGTGAGTTCTCAATTGAGGTCACGCAATGAAACTGAAGAAAGGGCGCATCTTAGCGAACGAATGAACCCGCCCCAGCCGAAACAGAGCCGGGAGTTTTTGGGGAAAATAAAAACAAAGTTCAATCTACTCCGGCCGGGAATGGAGGGAGCTAATTTCGTTGGGAATCGGACTCGCATCATTTGCATCTCAGCAGGCGATGGAGTTTCCATCTCCGACGATTATTAGCCATTTGGTGCACCCTCTCTTCCCGTTTGAAATTGATCCCCAACATTGGAGCCAACTTATTAACCCTTGACTGCACGGCAAGATGCATACTTCCAATGTTTTCTATAAAGTTGTTGATGGAATGATCAAGATATTCCTTAGTGAGAAATGAGTTTTTCAAACAGGCAGAACATTGATTTTCAGCGAAGGGTTGAACAGCTTTATAACCACTAAAACGAACCCCAATAATCACCGACAAACTAACAGCGAATGGTGCTTTAGTCGTCGATTTGCGGCCAAAGGTGGAGTAATTCCCCTTCTTCCCCAAAAGCTCGGCCACCAATCTCCTTCAGGGGTTATGTTTTTTTATTCAATTCGAAGAGAACGCGAAGTGGAGGATTATTTTTTTCAAAGTGTTTCTAATGCGAGTGAGAAAATGAAAATATTGTAATCAAAATCGGGAGAAAGTCTGTTGGCTAACGGAAACCGTGCTGCACGGGAAAGGTGGGGTGGATGAGCTCCCCGGGAAGTCCCCGGGAGGGGTGGAGGGGAGGGGGTTCCATTGGTGATGGTACATCGCAAACACACAACACCGCTTCACTCATCATCAAACCACAACAGCATGTGCCCCCATGCGGTGAGACTGAGCTCCTCCAGCTGTCTTGCAACATAAGTTGGCCCCAACCAACTGGGACTGTGCGTGTGTGTGTGTGTGTGGGTATGGGTGCGTGCGCCTTTCGCGAGTCGGGTTTCACAAAGTGCCGTTATTTCCATATACGCAACCAAGGGTCGTGTGTACGCAAACCGAGGTTCGACCGGTGCGCTTTTCGTGCGAAGAGACCGGCTGGAAGGTGGCTGGAAAAAGCGTTTCCCATGCACGCGCTCCCCCCGTCTTTGCTTCGCTCGCCCACCGATCAGGTTTTCCGTCGTTGCGTAAGTCCACAATCCAAGTATATGGCCGCGGGTCCGTCATCGCAACTGCATTGGAAAAGCCACCCTGAACTCGCCCGAGTTTTGTGGCTATAGATTTCAGTATATTACGATTTTCTTATCCACCCCGCGAATCGAAGGAGTTGGTGATTTCCAGTGTGTCTTCCCCGTAAAGCGACCCTCAGCCACTTGTGGTTTCTAACATGCGTTTCCGCATCGATCACACGGGTGTCCCACATGCAATTAATCTCTCTTTCTGTCGGTAACTTATCCACAAATGGGGTTGAAGTCAGCTCGAAGAAAAGCTCAAACAGCAGTTAAGAAAGTTGTATAAGAAAATTAATAAATGGGGGACCAAATCTCTTCCTAACACGAAACAAAACACTATTGGAAAACTATTACTTTGAAATAGTGGAGAAATTAAATTGAACATTTCAAATCGATACGAGAATCGGCGTTGGCGTAAAACCCCTAATTCAGCAAACGTTAGAGATCGAAACACTCAATAGTTATTTCCTTAAAATTCCTCCCCACCAATAGATTTTGTGTTTTCCTCCGAGCCAAGCTTAGAAATCCGACTCTCTGCAGTAGGAATCTATGGGAATCAAAGTTGTTATGTCTAGCGACGACGAATGCTGGCGGGAACTGGACGAATGGGGCGCGACTTGGGGGAAGAAGTTGGGGTCAGAAATTGCCACGCAGCGAAGCCAACCGCGAAGAGGCAACTGTTGTTGGGTTTGTTGGCGCGCTGGGGTGTTTTTTCTCTTCCTATTTCTCAACTCTTCCTCGTGTTCCTTTTTGTTATCTTCTTTTCCGTGCAGTAGTGGAAGTGGGCGGCGGGTGGGTGGGTGGTATTAACGCGCATCGTTCGCGGTGCGTGCGGTTGCAAAGATGCGATGATGAGCCAGATGAGACACCGCTGGATGTTTGCGAGTGTTAGTAGTGCCTAGTGCGCCATTGTGCGTGCCTTGCGGTTCTTTCCAAATCTGAACGGGTGGGGGCAAGGGAAGAAAAAACCACCGTTATCTGACGACGTCTGACCAACAGACGCCACCAACACCACAACCTCGTGGTCGGGCCGCGTTGCCCCTTCGGTCGCGGAACAGTTCGCGCACGCATCATGCGTACGACGCGCAGCCAGAGTTCCGCCGCGAAGATGACGACGGAGTTGCGGACAGGAACGCGCACCGACCGGGCTGCGCATAATGGCGCGATGATGAGCTGGAGCCGTTTTTTTCCTCTTCTTCTTCACCCCCTTTGTTTCGATTTCCGTCCCTACTAGCTTCCCATCGCGCTCTTCCGTTTTCTTTTTTTATTTATGTTTTCGAAACATTACTTTTCAAACTAATCACAACGCAACGCGGCGTTTCACTCGACCCGGCTGGAAATCTTTTCCCTATGCGTGGCCGGCTTCCATTTCCCTGTGGCGTCTGTAAAAGGGGGGAGAAAGAAGTCTCTTCGCCCCCTTCAGGGTTTTTTTTGGTTGTTTTGTGTTAAAATTGTTCGCGGTTTTCCTTTCCCTACCAGTTTGGAGGACATGGAAAAACAACCGTTCGTTTGTGGGTCGGAGTGGTGGGATTTCGCTGGAATGTGAATAAGCTCCACCCTAATCTTTCCCGATCCGCATTTGGCTTTTCCATCGGCGCGGTGGGACACGATCAGTGAATCATCATTCACTCGATCGCTAATTAACGTCATGTAAAATATTTCCTCTGTCACAGGAAAGTAGCAGTGACTCATGTCCATTGATTAAGGTGGATTGTTTATTGCCAACTCAAAACATCAGCCAATGACCAAGGCTTTATTTTTCCAGCTACGATTATAATTTTACATCCGCTTGGAAAAACCGCAATAACACAAAACCACAACCGAACGGTTCTCACTTTCCCTCCGTCGGTAAACGATGGCGACTATTTGCAAGGAGGAAAATATTCCCACCACCTGCACAGCGAATTTACACACTTACAAAACAGGTCGGGGTGGGTTGGGGGCGCCGCACTGTGTGACAAAAGTGAAGCAAACACACTTCCCGCTGTCGCCACAGTTTATTTCCTTTTGAAAGTTTGTTTTCCGGAGCCTAAATTATGCACTCCGTGCGCGGTCGAATGGAAATTTCTCCTCGATGACGACGGTGGCCACTGAAACAACGAACGCAGCAAACAAAACCAACAACGACGACGATAAAAAATACCTTCGCACCTTCAAAACCGGAAGTTTCGTTTCGGGATACGAACGGCAACCGGTGATGCATATCGATGATGATTATGGTAGGCACCGGATCCTTTGGGGTTTCTTTTTTGAGTTTTTTGTTATTCAATCGACCCCCCGGGGGGGAGGGAAGCAGAAAGAATGGAATGGAAAAGTGGACATTATATGGCAAACAAATTAGGGGCTAGCTTTTCGGAGGACCCTGACAAATTAACAACACTCTGTCGCGGTGCGTTTGTTTTGTAAATTATTGATGAATGAACAAGTTGGAAAAGGGAAAAAACAAAGACCGGGCCAAAAAAGTGCTCGCCAACGGGTTGGTTGTCCCTTTCAGGTATCGCTTTTGGAAACGAGCCCCAGAAAAACGCGGCCCCCGGCTGCGGATGAGAGTATGTGCGTGTGTCGGCCGAATGGGTGAATGGAATCGAATCTTAACGACGTCATTCATTGCGTCGAAGCGCAGCTCACTATCGAGCGAGCAGAACAACTCGCGGCCTAAGTTCGCCGTCACGGCGATCCACGATCGCGCATCCAATCAGGCGACGTTTGGGAGAGAGTGTGCGTGCGCCCTTCTCCCAACAACCAAGCCACCCTTCCCTTTCGAAACCTCGAGGCATTCTCGACCGGCCAGGAGGGGGGAGGGGAGGTGTCAGTCACCGTGCTACCTTACTTTGGCCTTCCCATTGACAGTCGATCCGTGGGCGGGGAGGGGGGAGGGGGGAGGGCGAGCCTCCAATTACGAGGCGCAACAAGCGTGTTTGTGTGACAGTGTGCGCCGCAACAAGTACGCACTATTATATCGACGAAAAGGGGGTGTCTTTCCCAGGCCGGCCGTTGCGGGCGTACGGGGGAATAGGGCAAACAAAAGGTTATAATATCCATCCCCTCCCTGCCACCCCACCCAAAACCGATGTCCGATCAACATATCACTCGGGGGGGTTCGTTTTTATTTTTTCCTGCTCCGTGTTTTCAGAAAAATGGTACTCCACAACAAGCGGGCAAAACAACCCCCATACAGCTTTGTACCCATACATACTCGGGAGGACATATGACGGGGGGAGATGAGGTGGGGGTTTTTTTTTCTTCAAAAATTCTGTTCTTCAATCGCTGGCCCGCGCCGTAAACAAAAACCAACAAACCGGCCGGTGGTGGTCAGCGCGACTGGCATTTCCAACTCCGGCTCCGTCCCGGGTGAGCGAGCTCGCGCGCGCTCGCCGTTGCATGCAGCATGAACGACCGGGCGCGCGCGCGCCGACTTACATATCGACTTACATATAAGTATATTTACATATACGCGACGTTCCGCGGTGTGTGTGCGTGTGTGGGTGAGTGGGCGCGGTCGCTTCGGCGCGCGGACCCGGCGCGGTCCGCTCGCTGGTGCGATGACGGAGGTAAACTAAAAATACGCAGCTCTTGGCCGCACGAAAACAACCGCCATCAACATCATCATCGCCATCGCCATCGTCTTCGATTTGCTGGCCGGCCTTGTTGTGCGCGAGCGATAACATAAAACCACCGACTTCTGAGAACCCATCACTGCCGGGACGACGGCGGGAGGATGCTTCGGGTTCGGGAAGCCAAGCGGCCCGCGAATGCGGGGGAAGATGATTCGATTTCAATTCGACAGCATCACCGGATCGTTAGGAAAGAGAAAAACAAAATACATCGACGGAACTCACCGGGGAGGATGGGTGGGCCATCGCATTCCGAACGTGATCCCGCGATCGAGCCGGCGTGCAACCTTGGAGGGATCGGGTGCGGCTGGCTGACAATCTGCGGTGTGTGGAGTCGGTCCACATCCGTTTTGGGGAAGTTGAAAACCTTGGACGCCGGTAGGGAGGAGCGAACAGGAACTGGCGTACGGTTGCGGGAGAAATCGGACTACGTGATCCCCGGAGAAGAAAAAAACACCCCTCGCTTAGGAAATGGAAAAGAACTCGAACCCGCGCAGGGGACGGCGGCAGGTTTCAAGGACGTCGCCGGGCGAACGAAAGAAGAAAAAGAACCACGCAGCTCTGATAACGACAATCGCTGATGGCGTCGCCGTGCGTCTGGCGGCGGAGTCTTGGAAACCAATTGGGGAATTTTTCAGTCGCCAAAGACCGGCATCCAAAAAGAAAAGAAAAAAACGAAACACCAACCAAATGTTTGCCTGGCTACTTCTGTCGTCACGAAGCCGGGCGCTGTCCCACACAACGCGCGCCATACACACACACACGCACGGTTCTTATCATGCGCGCTACATTCGATAAACCGCGGCGGCCCTTTACCCCGAGCGAACTGCCTCGCCAGTGCAGTGGTAGTGGTATTGGTAGTGGCTTATTGTGTTTGTCCAAAAGCTCCGCCGCCTTCTACTGTTGTGTCGGTATCGGTCGTAATAATATCATCACACATTACCACAATTGTGGCCCATTGCCGGAGAAGCCGGCCGGCGAGAGTCGACCAGCCAGAACGGGACGGCAATAGGAAGAAAAACAAGTCTTCAACCCCGATGGAGAACCGGATGACGTCTTTGCGTATGTTTTTTTTCGGTTTCTATTTTACGTTTTTTTTTTAATTTGATACGCAGTTTGCCATCGATGTCAATGCGTTGCCTATAGTGTAGTTCGTATAGGATCAATTGTATGACACTATCTGACACAGTGAGAGGACAACACCAAAATCGGACAACCTCTCATTTATTAGGCGGATTTACTGCGCAGGAATTATTTCCCAGTAGGCTGCAAGCCGAAGTGGCAACCGGTTCGGGCGGAATCCTTACAAGCATCCTTACAAGGAACTGTAAGGCGCCACACGGTGCCACTTCCACTACCCTGCCCTTCACATTCATGCAAATCACGTCGAGTGCAAAACATTCAACATACATTCCCGGTAGTAGAAGGCGCCGTTAGGTTGCGTATTTTTTTTTGCCGTCGTCCTCGTCCGGTTTGTACTAATTTACGCGAAGGTTGCGCAAACTCACGCACCGCGTAAAACTACACACTGAAGTTGGACAAACGTTAAACACCTCCAACGGGGGAACAAAAAAAAATTATTTTAGAGGTCAACCGGTAGCAAAAGTAAGTCTGTTTGAAGCTGTATATGTGGCGCGCACAGGACGCACAGGACCATCACAATTCAATAACATTAAAAATAAACAAACCCAACGCGCTCGAGCGACCTAGCGCGGGTTACGTGAACCCAAAACGCGGCAGATTTGGAGGGCGATTTTGTGCGCTCTTTGTTTTGTTCGCGCAGTTCGTGAAACTAATGGCCTACAACCCCGAAAGGAACG
This sequence comes from Anopheles plumbeus, assembly GCA_034621735.1. Classification (NCBI taxonomy): domain Eukaryota; kingdom Metazoa; phylum Arthropoda; class Insecta; order Diptera; family Culicidae; genus Anopheles; species Anopheles plumbeus. Next base: position 45,797 of record JAOEFI010017092.1, on the reverse strand, counting down.
TGCCCCGCGTACGATCCGCGTTCGGGTTCCAACACGCTCGTGACACTACCGCAACCGATTAATGCTGCTCGCGCGGGCACGCATTTCGCATGTGTTGTGGGGCCTTAAACTGACACACTTTTTATTCGACCATTCGACCCGCCCGGTAGTAGTGTGAGTCCCTCCTTCGAGGAAACGCCACCGCTACACTCATTATCATAATTTACGTGGCGAGTTATAATATTCCGGGGAGAAAGAAAAAACAACAACAGAGACATTCCGTTGAATCCTTCGCTCTTATGTCGAGCGTGGCGCTAAAACGGACATCTAGCTCCATGTTGGTGAGCAGCTACGAGATTCGAAATCCAACGCACTCTCACGATGCGCGATATAAATATTTCAGCACTCATCTGGTACACCCTCATTAATTATTCATCCCTTGGGTCGGATCGGATCGCTCGATTAAAGTCCACCGATCGGAGGAGGATCCGTCGAGGATCGCGATCGATTTGCGGATTATCGGTTTGTTTACATTCGACGCGCCGTCTCCGTCGAGAACATTCAGTGAGCAACGTCTCGACGACGTCGTCGTGAGCGGCCGCCATCGTACGAGGCGGCCGCTTCGGAAGGGTTGGGTTTATTTGCGCTGAGCCTTCCATGTATAAATATGTTTTTCCTTCATCATTCATTCGTGGACTACCTCAAGGTCTAATCGATTCTCCACGCCTGTGCCGAGACGTTTGCAGGGGTGTCGTTTGCTTCACCACTACTACCAGTACCAGCCAGCCAGACCGTCCCCACGACCACACCGGCACAAAGTGTTGCTTATCAAACCGATCGCAGATCAAATGGCGCACGTCGTGTCAGACGGATACGGATGGGTTTGTTTTGTTCGTTTTTGCCACTGACCACCAACCAAAAAAAAAAAAAAGAAAGAAAAAAACAACCCTCTAGGAAAGGCTGACGTGATGCGGTGGGATGACGTAAGCACGACGCAGCCGATTTTTCGGTTAATCCCAAAGGTTCACAAGATCGTACCGTCGTACAAGTTCAAAGTTGGGTACCGCATTAGGCCACACCAAAGTGGTGTGGAGGTTGTTTTCGAAACTTCGAAACACACAATCAGCTATCAGCTAGCAGTCAATATTCGAACGGGCTTCAAGTTGCGGCCAAATTAACACACATCCCAACAACTCGCACACACACACACACTAACTGCGGTGTTACAAAGACCTTGTCCTTTGTGGGGGTAGTGTGGGGAAAAAAAAGCACACCAGGAAGAAGAGGAAGAAAAAAACTCACCCCACAGTGCCGCTCAAATGTCGCGCACAACCCATCCCGTAAAGGTCACGCGGTAGGCCGGCGTAGAGGAGAACTGATCGCACGAATGATTTTGTTCGCTCAAACCTCACGCGTCAACCTTTCGCCGTCCACCCCATTCCCTCCCTCCATCCCTTGCCGGATGCTGCACCATCTCCGTGCAGCATACAGATGCACCTATGATATTATCGGACAGGGGGGTGATTCGTCGGGCGGTTCGTCACGGAACCGGTGTCGAGTCGGATGGCATTTAATTTGGAGCAAAAAGGAGTGGAAAATCTCGGATCCAACACGCTTTACTACCGCTGAATAAACGCAACGCAAACACGGACTTTGTGGCTCGTTTTGTGGATGCAAACCATCGGGAATGGGGAGATTTATTCCCGTGAACATAGCAAAGCGGTGTGCTTCCATATGTTTCGCCAAAGTGCGTTGTTTGACTGAATTGAATTGCCGGTATTTCAGCAAAATAATCCCTCACCCCACCCGCACCCTACAGAAGAGCCAGATTCGCCTGCGTCAGCTATGGAATGTCGTCACTGTACGTCAAAACCAGTGCGGCAAAACAGAAGTCGCCACCAAAAATAGCCAACTCCTCGCCAACTGTTGAATGGCTGCCTGCCGATATGATTTCTTTCTTTGTTGCCGTGACTGCCTTCCAAAGGACCGTCCGGGATTCCGAGAACGAAAACTCGGGGAAAAGTGCTCGGTAAACGCTATTGGATTATTTTTAGTCGAACGCCTGCGGGCAGCGGAGTGTCCTTTCTAGCAAAACTCCGAATTGTTTTTTTTTTTCTAGTGTAGTGGTAACTTATAGACTAGGGTTTCCTCGGGTAGCCATTGATGGAAGCTCGGCCTTCCGGGTGGCGTATACTCATCACGCATTAGCTTGAAGTATAAATACCGACGAGATGAATCACATAATTGAAGAAAACAGAAAACATGGCACACTATGCCACTTGCGGAATGTCGGGGTTTTCTTTCCCTCCGCCCGATTGGGACAGGAAAAGTGGATCGGAAAACGCCATCGCATCCATGGCGCATTCGGCCCGCAAGGTGTGTGTGTTTTTCGACCTCCGGTGGGAGTATGGGGTGTTTAAAAATAGTCCATAACCGTATACGCAACGAAAACATGGACAGCGGGAGGATCTGCTCCCCACTGACGTCATGGTGGCGGCACGCAACCCCATAGCAGGCGGGACGGAAACAAGTGCACTGCAAGTGAGCCGATCAGCGTCAGCACCGATTGCAATCAATGCTCGATGGTTCGATTAGACTAGTTTGGAAAATAACTACGCCACTGGTGGAACAATCCAACGTTGTTTACTCTTCCATTAGGAGTTTTCCATGCATGGACCATGCATCTGGCATTCAACTAACAATGCTACAGACTCACATTTCGTAGCACCGAACCTAGTTGACCAATTGGCTTGAGTGCAATAAATTATGCCGTGTGCAATAAAAGCAAGTTGCCTTATTCAAATGAATTCAACAAACGGAAAAGATCGAAAAAACAAAAGTAATGATCGAAAGAAGATATGCTGGCTAGCCGCAGGTCCAGCATCCCTCAGACAATTTAATGCAGTTCTTGTTGCCCCGAAAACCAAACACAAACAGCACAGCACATAAACGACGCAGAGGGAAGAAACAAACTGGTTGACAGGTCGCGGTTAGAAACGGCCGAACTGTTTAGCGAAATTGCGCACAGTTCGCTAGCACAGGAAAAGAAAAGCACCAAAACCAAGCAGGGAAGAACCGGGGCTGCAGGGAGCAGACAGCGTGAGGAGGAAGAAAAAGAAGAAAAAACGACATCGCAATCTGCAAAATGCATAACCGTCACCGTCCGTCATCGTTTGCGATTTTTCGCGCGAGTTGAAGGTCGGTCATTGGATTTTTTGAAGGACAGACACCGCACCACACAAGTGCATTACCTAACGCGCCGTGGGGGTTGTATGGATGGGGGCGGAAGGTGCAAACACATACACGCACACACGGATCGCCGAACGAACGTTGGCAGTTGGGTGCAGAGAACAAACAACAAGAAACCGACACGTCGTAAAGTCCAATACGTTTAGGAACGATAGGGATAGCGATGTACGCCATTCGCGTGCGTTAGATAAGGAAAAAAAAAGAGATGAATGATGAAGGGGCGCACACAACCACTAACCGGAGCAATAAAAAAAGCAGAAGGGAAACAGAACGTTGACGCGAACGAACAATAAGAAAACAAGTGCAATTTCGGGAGGAACGATCGTGACATTGTGCAAAAGCACCGAAATTGCAATCAACGACAGGGTGGTTTTTTTTTTTTGGGGGGGTTGAACGCAAACGGATACCGGTGATCACCGGCCGGATCGAGGATCGCGCTCTCGCTGTCACACCTCGTAACGTATACCCACCGGGGTAACGCCCGATATTGTCAGCGCCGTAACGGCCACCCTAGAGAGCCGTGTGTTTGGTCGATAAAAATAGGAACACTTACACATCAATCCGAACCACCAATGTCACCCATCGCTAGAGCCTCATTAGAAGCGAACGAGTTAACAAGAGAGGGGTGTGGTTTTTTCCCCCGGGGGGTGGCGAGGAAGAGTGTCAAAGTAAATGAAGAATAATATTCACACTGCATCGCGCAAATGCAGCGGTGCGAAAACCGGTGCCCCCAAAAGCCTCCCCCCTGGAAACTACCTCGCGCACCGGTCCCGAATGCTTCCCAACTTTGTCTTCTTTCCAACCGGTAGCTTTTCTTCCCCGTCTCTTTGTGTGGCCGCGATAAGCGCGCAAGTAAACGGCTCGCGAAATTGAATATTTATCACTGTTGGGTTTCGAGAAAGAAAAAAAACCAGTGAATCCGCCATTCGACGTGTCAGCGGGGACGTGTGTGTCGTTCAGGCCTTTCGTGTGATGGATGGCGGTAACCACCATCGGTCGGGTGGATACTTCAGTTTCCCGATGGGATTCGGGTGAGTTAATTAAACGCATGACACCGTCGATATAGGAGGACGCAACCTACACCGTACGCTGTTGAACGGGTCAGTTCGTTCCACCGGGGTGAGTGTTGGGAAATCTGGGCTTCAAAAGCGAGCTGCTGTTTAGCATACGGGAGACGAAACCTAAAAAAACACACGAACTTTAACCGTCACTAAAGCAAAGCTTGGGGCTGCTGCTAAACAGCAACGCGCCAAGAAAGGGTGGCCACCTTTTTCTAACCGTATCGAACTCAATTAGAATGAATTATCCTACGCTCCGCGTTGTCGTCCGTTCGCTCACCTTTCGATGGCGTAGATCCAGCCGAAGGGAAATGGGCATAAAACAGGGACAAGAGAGAAGAAGAAAAAAAAATAGAACGGTGGGGAAATAAACAGCGCGCCCACCGTGGAGTCGTTCCGGTCGATCGGTCAATTGCTTCGATTCCGCTGGGTCATCGTCGTTCACAGTTCGGAAAACACTATGCGGAGAGGTCCGAGCGTGCACCGACCGGACCGGGCCGGAACTGTCACGCAGACGTCACGCAGGAATCGGCCGACAAACGGGTCGACGGACGATCGTACGAACGATCGGTCGATTGTGCGCTATCAATCGATCGCGGG
>JAOEFI010017092.1:6701-19497 GCA_034621735.1 Anopheles plumbeus | reverse complement strand
TCCACCACATTTAACGACTCAATTTTTTCGAACGTAAAAAGATATAAATAGTAGATATAAAATAGACTGGAAACCATTATTTGACCGCCGACCGGTGGCAGCGGGCAGTTACATTAACAAACCTGATTTCTGTGTGAAAGGGAAAAAAAACTCCCCAAAACAATACAGGATAATATACGGTTTATGCTGCTTCCTTCTGCTTCTCGCATCTCAACATTGGCCACCGTTTCCCTTCTGCTGCGGTGCGAAGAAAATCTACCCACCAAAGCATGCGTCGCAATTTTTCATCGTCATCCGTGGTCAAGCGCTGTTGCGGCCGCTTCTCGCGATCCGTCATTCACTTTCTCTTGGCCCGGCGAGCCACTCGTCCCAACCATGCTCCGAAGGGCTCCGAGTGGAGGTGCCCCACCGAAGACAAAGAAAAGCAAACTAAATAAAACCTTAATACCTAAGATCCCAAACTGTTACTGGTCGAACATGGATTGGATGAGAAGCGCTCTTTATCGCTGCCGCCGCGTGTCTCGATGTGTGTGTGTTGTGTTTCCCCAAATCCCCGAAAGTCCACCCCACTCCAGTTGTTGGACAAAATCGAAGGAAACGCGGAGGGCACGCGGGAGGGGGTGTTGGGTAAAAACTAGGTCACACTCTCGCACGCGCGTGCCTTCCCTCTATCGGGTTCCAATTCCGACGCAGATTCCAGAGTCCGGAAGCTGGGGGCCCCCTGTAGAAAAACTTAGAGGAATCATCTAATCCCCTTCCCAACACCACCCGGTCGCATCATGTCACTCGCCCCTATACTACGCCGGACAGAAGTTTCATCTCTGCGTTCTGTTGCGTTCCAGAACTTAAGCCAGCGCTTTCCCATTCCCTCTTCCAGGGTGACACCCGCAAACGTCACAGTCGGGAAGATTTGTTATTATTGCTTTCCCTTTCCATCTCATCAGCTGCATCCCATCATGCCAGCTGCTGTGTGGATGGTTGTGGATATAGTAGCGCTGTGCGTGTGCCATATTCCATCCTTCACTAGACGAGCTCACAGCTGCTCTCACCGCGGTTCAACTCACTTCTCACTCTCGAACCTCATCGTCGTCAAAATTTAAACTGCGATTGCGTTTTGGCAGCGTTCACCTCACTCTCCCTCCCGTTCTCCGTCCGTTGCTCCCCATCGCAGTGTCCCGTGTGGCAAAAGAGGATTAATGTGCGTCGCAGCATCCGCCAAGCAGGGGAGTGTTGGAAGGAAGCCCTCAGCATCTCGGGGAAGAAGGATTTCCCGTTTGATCGCGACGCGTGCTCGGAAGGCTTTTCGCTTTTATTTATTTCACTTCTCGCACACTTTACCACCGTTCAATTTATGTGTGTGGCATTTTCCATGTCGATGCCGTTTTCCTTTCCCTCGTGGGAATCTCCCGCTTTCCAGCGTGCATATCGTAGCGAGCAAATGGATTTATAGATATTATTACAGGGTACATCCCGACGGGATCAGGACGGAAGGGGGCTCCTCTTATGCGTGAGGACGCGCACTTCACACTTGCATCTCCAGCAAAAAAGAAAAACGTGGTAGTAGTGTTTGTCCCCCCTCGCTCCTTGTGGGTCGCCACTTCCCGTTGCCGACGTCCGCCGAACGGAAAATCAGTCGAAAGGGGGAAACTGCAAGGAAATGGCCGTTCCTGGCCGTGTTGGAAAACGTTGGCAGGCAGCTTTGCGGTTTTCCCCGTTGACAACCGGTGGAAACATGGCACGCTTGAATTTGCATTTCGTGACAACGGAAAAGTGGGTCATGTTTGTTATGGGAAACTATTTCACTCATTTTCATATTCGAGTGAAGTTTCCTTCAACACGAGCGAGGGGGTACATTGCGGTTGCGTGCAAAAGATAAGGAATTGTTTGAAATAGTAGTGGTTTTTTTTCTGCACAAATCTCAACTTAAAACTACGAGCAACAGCTTGGCCATTGAACACATATATGTAGGTTGCCCGTAGGTTGCATCATCAACACAAATTAAACCCAGCAGTCGATGGACATTAACGTGAAATAATGAAAAGCTTAATGATTTGTGTACTAGGAATGCTAATCAGTGGCCGTAAATATGTGTTCAAAAGTGAGGAGCTCTTCGGTGGAATATCAACCACTTAATGAAATATTCAAGACGGACGAACATAAAAGGCAATAAAATGAGGTAAGCTATTCAAACCCGGGGGTTCCATATGGTCCGTATGAGCTGTGATCTGATTTAAATTAATGGCACTCCATCGCCATATTGTCGCTTGATTACGCAGGAAGTTTTTAAATATATTAAACAAGGGTTTAGGTTCGGTGTCGTGTCCCGGATTTACAAACACGTCTCAGCTAATCAGCCTTCCGAGTTGGAGCCTTTTATGTTTGGAAGACGATCGGAGTAGTGCAAACGATTGGAAAGTCCAGCTCAAGGTACGACTGGTTTGTTTCACGCTCCCCACGAGGCGTTCACGCAGGTTGATAATTGTATGATGCTGTGTGTCAAATGAGTTTGGCCTTTCCTTCCTGCTCTAACACACTATCTCTATTTCTCTTTTCCTACTAAATTGGTTCCACCCGATTGGAGCCTCCCTTCGGTGGTGCATTGGCGTGCAATCTCCTCGCTCGGGCTGCGTGTGCCCCTGAAAGACTTGGTTGGCAATGAACACGAACACTCCACGACACGCGTGTGGTGCAGCGCGCAGTATCGGTGCTAACGATCTTCGATCGCGTACAATCGATCAGCAGGCGCACACTCGCACACGCATCTCATCTCGTCACCCGGATGACGCACCACGTGAGGTCACAGAAGGGTGGCAGAAGAACGCATGTTTACCAACATGTCAATAATTGAGAAATGAGAGGAAGCGGCCGGGAATGCCATCACCCACCGGCAATGATGATTGCGCAATCGAATTTCCGGAACACGCAACGCAAAACGTTCCCTTCCGAAATTCGGAATCGAAATCGCCGTGGAAAGATCTCATTTCCTTCTACCGCTCGGTGTCCGGTTGCCTTCGTGCTTCGGTCGCCTCGGGGTTCCTTTCTGAAGCCGTGACACAGGGGAAGCCTAGCGGCGTGCGTGGCCCTGGTCAAAGGCCGTCCGGTTTTAGGCAGCAGGCGCCAGCCAGAATCGTCATTGATTGTTGAGGGGGCCACATTGAAGGTAACTCGAACGCTAGAGACTGGCAGGGGTTGGTATCGAATTAGCGTTTCCCAAAATGAGACAATCAACTTCAGGGATGGAAATGTCAGATGTCAGGGCAGAAGGAAGCAAACGCGTTACGATGCGTTATTCCGCGGAAGCAGAACCCCGCGGATGAGTAGGAAAGAAGCTGAGTGACACTTTCGGATTTCTTAATCTGGTGACCATTTTCCAGCGCATGCCAGGGGTTTCATCTTCTACATTACATAAGGTATTGAGCAACACGTTCTACTGAAACATAACAGACCTTTAGCTCCCGTAGAAAGAAGCGTAAAATAGAAGCCAGTCGTGACTTCATCTGCTCTTTAGGTTCATACGAAAGGAAGTCAGTGTTTGCTAAAAAGTTAGGGGATTCGTAAGAAAATGGAAAAAAGGGTAAGTTGGCAGGAGTGCGGCCAAAAGGAAGCCAAAACTGTCTAACCGAGAAGTGCACAGCACGAGTGGGAGTTTCTTCCGCTTCTAACTACGCACAAACAGCAGATTGTGTGTGTTTGTGAGTGTTTGATCCTTCGAAGAAATATGGGGACAGGATAAACGTAACAATGACGCATTATTTTCACCTGAACTTTTCCAAGATACCATAGCAATGGCCGAGGATAACAGGACCGAGCGCATAACAACTGGAGTGGAATAATTTCACTATGAATAGTCAAATATTACATGTTGCAACACATGCCAGAAACAACAATCGCTTTCTCGGAACAGATCTTGGTAGGATTGGACGGTACCGAGAAATAGACAATCCATTCAAAAACATCCCAAAATAAAAATGGTTTTCAGCCCATCGAAAAACGGGACGCAATTTCCTTCCCAACTCCTTCGAGAACATGATGTACGACGGATAAGCGGTTGCGTCGTTGGCAGTGGCTTGCCCGTGACGTAGTTGATAAAGATATACGTAAGCAGTTTCGCTTCCCCCTTTTTTTCCCCGAGGACGACTCGCACTTTATTGCATCAAATAAAGTAAAACTGCACTATCGCGGCGCAAACCGCTGGGGCCCGGAGAAAAGGACGCAAAACCAGAAGGACCAGATGGAAGACATTTAATCGCATTTCGGTTCGCTCGTCCATCCACTCATTCGCTCGTCCACTTTTGCCCCGGGCCCACAAGCGAGCTGACGGATCTACGGCGAGAACTGTTACACTCGTTTACAACCGCACACGGACCGGAGCGGGTCTATGGTAGGGTTTCCCCTTCGAGTCCTTCGAGAGAACACACCCGAATGAATGCGCGACCGATGGCGAGGAAACGTTTGCTCGAGCCGTTAAATAGGACAACCCCAAGGGGAGATGATGTTCCTCCGGCAGAAACGAAACAAAAGTGACAGCTATAGCTCGGACGGCAATATTTCATGCTACTTTAGTGGCTCTTCTCCCTTGATGGGATGGGATCGTGGCCGATTTTGGGCAGAAATTGACGCTCCTGTCGATGTCGATTTGCGGTTCTTCTTCTCGAAACGAGCAGGTTCGTTTTCTTGTTCCAATGAAATGGACACCGAAAGCAACAAGGCATTGTTAGATCTCTGTAAGACTCCTGCGGTGTGATGGACTGCTATTTAGCCAAAAGTTGTTTATTTGTACCTTAATAAATGCACAGATCATACAAATTGGTGAAGGTGAAGGGGATGTGCTACATTGTCTGATTAATTTAAATCAAGAACTACAGCATCTTGCTCGTTTAGTTTCCATTCACTAAACAACCATATTTAGAGGCATGGAGGAAATTTAATCTTTAAGATGTTGTTTTCATATATTTTTTCATGTAGTTTACTAAAACCAATCTTCCAATCATTCCAAATTCTCAGAACTGCAAAAATACGCGAAACCCAATGAAAAGAAGGAAAACATGCGAACAGATTCTAACAATCCCCAGTCCCTAGGTAAGCCTAGGTCCCTCGTCGATGCGTGGCGAGGAGTTTCAGATTTCCGACAGCGCCAAATCTCCTTGGCAACAAAAAGGATCAAAATCGAGCCCAAAAACCCGAACGAACGATTGATGCGCAGTCGTCCAGCGCGACGGGGAAATGACGGCCGGAAGGGCACGGGGGGTTTGGTTTAATTGAACTGATAATGGCCGCAGGTCCGACGGTGTGTGAGTGTGAGAGCCTTCCTTCTGCGGTCGTCGCCGAAGGGATGTGTCGACGCAGAATCGGGTGCAGTGTCTGATTTGGGTTTTCCTCCACGTCCTGTGGCCTGCTTTTGATGAACGTCACAGTAGCCAAAGGAAAAGCCGTTCCCGTAGGCGTTTGCTTCCCTTCTTTCCTATACTACTATCCTTCCGTGGGGGGGAGGACCTTCCCTTTTCGTTCGATGTTTGTTAGGAAATCAATTCCAACATGCGTAATACGGGTTAAGAAAGAAACTAGCGAGACGTCTTATCAAATCGGATGAATTGTGCGAGTTCATCAATAGGCAGTTACTTAATCAAAACTTCCCATCAAGGAGCTCGCTGTCTGGGTCTAATTACCTCACGCTTCTTTGTTCTCGATACTATGATGTTGTTTACTCGCAAGACGTCCACCACACCTATCAGCAGCTTGGAAGCGACGGTGTCTGTCCGGTCCATCGCCGTAGGGCCAACTCACGAACAGGTTTGACCATGCAATGTACAATCTGGGTTGGCATAGAACAAAGAGGCGTAACTCGATTAACTAATGCAAACGACGGAAAGAGACGGCAGGATCTGAGTGTACCTGTTGAGGGTAGTGCGAACGACCCGACCGGCTTTGGAAAACAGGCTCGCGGCCAAAACGGTGATAAGCGGCCATTTACCTGCGCCCGGGCTGGTGCTACATAGATCGTGTTCGTTGCAATCGGTAAACATGATCGAACAGGACAAGCGATCGTCACACACAGTCGTTTCCCGAACCGGGGCCCAGGGGAACGATCAGATGGCCGCGTACGGGGGCCGTCTCCTACTGATTACGGTTTCGATCTTCGGTACAACACCCACACACAAACGGCGAGTTCCGGGCGCCGGAATCCGAACAGATAAACCGAAACAGCCACAAACGTCTTGGGAGAGGAGGCCTTTGGGTTTGGCTGGGAGCCCATTTCGCCCGGAATAGGGACACAAAGATGGTTCAAAGTTCAGAACGACGAGAACACAGATAGGCAGCCGTAATGGCATGCGGATTAGATCATGTGTGTATTGATGCATTCTGCAATGAATCACCATCACGAATGAAGAAATAAAAGGAAATTCAATAATATTATGAGGAATAAGTTGCAGATAGTAAAATCAGTTGGAACCGATATGAAATTGAAAAACATTTGTAATGAGGATTTGAATAGTTCCTTTTAGAGTTCAGATTTAAAATGTCTCGAAACGGGGAATCACGATGGGATCAACATGTTGGTAATACTATTTAATAATGAGGAGATAAAACATCTTTCTCTCCCACCTCCTTCCGTTTCTTATCAGGTCTTCTGAATGCATCCAAAGAGCTCCCTCGGAGAAGATTCGCTAGAAAAGAAGCGGAGGTCAAGCTGTGATGGTCAAATTACGCTATAGACCCGTCGAAGGTGACGCAGCACGCTGGAACACTGTGACCGGTCGGCGGGGGAAGCTAGAGGCGATAAGAAACGCCTTGTCGCCCTTCTGAAAACGGAACGGACCGAAGGCAGGAACACTGGCCGAAAACGACGAATCATCTTCCCGAATCGGTGGCTTTTTTCCCTCCACCGTCATGACCGCCGTTTGTTAAGAAACCCCAAAAAAGGGAGGGGGGGGGGGGGGGAAGACAGGTAGAACGCAATCAGTATCACGCGCTGATGATGCTGGCGGAGTAAATAACGAACTCATTAATGCGCCCCACGAAACGTGACAGGGAAGCGTTCCCGGTTTTTGTCTCGCGTGTGTCGAAGAGTCTTACTTCAAAGTGTCTTACTCCCACCGGGAGCACTTCCTTACTACTACTACTACCCACCACTTCCTACGGGAGAAGTTTCTACGCAGGAGGCAAAAGGTAAGGCGCAACAGTGGGGAAAAAACAAAACCTGTGACGTTTTCACCATAGCCAGCCGCGTCACCTGACCAGCAACATCCGGTTTTATGGTGGATGTTTTTTCACCTTATCACCTGCACCATTCCTACCGGTGGGTAGACATGGATCGCTTTCCTTTTTGGCAACCGATGCGATGCGGATCCCTTTGCGGCTTTGTGCGATACGCGCATCGTCATCAATGGAAGTGCGAAGACGCAGAGCAGCTCCGTTGAGTTAGCGCAATCAGACGAAGATGGTAAGTGCGTATTTGCTGTTTTTTTGGGAGTTTGGGAGTTTGGGAGCTGGGAGATGTAGAAAATTGTACATTCGATTAATTGTTTGTTGCTACAAGCGACATTCAGGCTTTTCCGGAAAAGAAAGGATAGGAATTAAGCTGAAAGAAGTGATCGATAAAATATCCTATGGAAAGAAGAAATAGTTTGATGCACAAAAATGCTGAAAATGTATCATTCAACATATCAAAAGGGATGCCCCTGCGAAGGCGTCAAAGTGGAGAAAAAAAAGATCCCCCAAATTAATTTGTCGTGCAATATATGTGCCGTCACACGCTGGAGTTCAAGGAACGCGTGAGTCAAAATGTAAAAATTCGTTCGGAATTCGTCCCCGGAAAAGGGAAGCAGATGGCATGCAGCGGCGTGGCGTGTGTCGCTCGTGTGACGCACTTTTATGATTTTCCCTTCCCTGACGCGGGATGTAAAACGGAACAACACATACCACCGGGTTCGGGAGAAGAAGAAAGAATTTGAGGTGGCCGCGGGCAAAACCTGCGGGACACGCGAAGGAAGTGCACACCCCAGCAGCGGCACCACACACAAGGGTGCGCCGATGATGGGATCGCCGATCGGAGGCCGACTTTCTTTGTTTACATCGGGCCCTTTTTTCTTCGGCGATTTCTTTGTGCGTGATGCGGGAGAGTGATGCACCACCACCACCACCAGCAAGACCGCGGCGAGGAATGCACACACGCCAGCACGGGAGGGGTTGGGGCGGACCAGAGAGGCACGGGGAATGAACCTTCCGATGAACGGGTGTCCCTTTTTTCCTCGGTCGACCGAAAATGCCCATACCGATGAATCATGTGCATTTTCTTGTTTTTTGGGTTATGTCCTCTGTCCTCCTTTATTTTCCTTCGCTCGCTGAAGATTGTGTGATTACATTCGCTCCTATACAACCGTAGGCCTATGTTGGATGTTTGGTGTGTGTGTGTGTGTGTGTGTGTGTTTGTGTGTGTGTGTGTGTGTGTGTGTGTGTGTGCGTGCGTGACACTTCCCATTTCAGGTCCACCATGCGCGCGCGAGTGTGTGTGTTACAAGATTATCCACTTCCTCGTCTCTTTGTGTGCTAGAGCCCTTTTCCTTTTGTGTTGGTGGTGCTGCGGTGTGTGCGTGGACAAAAGCGCCGGAATGGCGAGCGAAAGCCACAACGCATAAAGGAAAACCGTCTCAAAGAAGGAGTCAGCCGCAGCCATTCCTACTCCTGGCGGAGTACGCAGCCACATCATGATGGGACGACACACTTGGAAAGGACTCTTTCTGGTTTTGGTCGCCCGTCCGTGTGTGTGTGTGTGCTGGCGGCAAATATTGCATACCAATGTATGTATGTGTGTAGGTAGCCGGTCTGGCGGCGCGCGGGTTTGTTTATCAACAAACACGAACTCGCGCCGTTTTTTCGGGCGTTCGCGTTTTGCCGCAATGACGACGCAGCTAGTACACTGTGTGAAAATTAACCGTACTGTCCCTTTTCGATGACGTCACACACGTATCGGCGTAAAACCGTCCGGCAAATGTCAGGCAATGGCGCCGCGCTTTGTTGCTTCTTCGACGAAGATGGCACCTATCGCCGCTTGCTTTGACGCTTTGGAATGCTTCGCAGGAAAAGGGAACTGATGTTGTGGGCTTTCCATCGAACAAAGTCGATGTATCATACTGCGCACATCGAATCGTATTTGACGGAAGCAGTACTGTGGTGAAAAAGCGATAATTTTTCTGACCACCGATCCAATTTTGTTTGGTCTAGCCATTTTTGCTGGCGAACGATAACATTGACTCCGCATGGAACTTTTATTGCGCAGTTAGGCACACTCTACATTGTATCGCTGCCCCGCTGCTTCCTCTTCCACCAACACACACACACACACACACACACACACACACACACACACTCGACGTACGGGCGACGTCTAGTTCGAGGGCAGCAGGGCGAGGATTTGCTGAAGATACATGCTGAAGATGGTGAAGGAAAAAACAAAACCAACCCACTCCGCACGACACACGATCGGTTCTCGCGTGCGCGGAGCAGCGAAAAACCGGTCCGACTTCCAAGGAAACGACAACAACAAACCCCCACCAGGACCCGTCCCGCTGCCGACGTCGCCGCCGCCGCCGCCGGCTCCTCTCTCGGTCGGGGTGTTGCATTTTCTCGGCTCCGTCGATCCGTCTCCGCATGATCATCGTCATCACCGTCTTCGGTCGCGGCTGACTGAGCAGCTGAGCATCGTCCGCTCGCGTCGGGGGCTTGCGCTTGCGAAACGAAAGGAACGCAGCGTCGGGTAGAAAAAAAAAAATACTGCATATCGCGAAATCGCGCATCGGAAAGAGAAAACACACCACGCAAGGGAGAGGTGGGGCGGAAAAGCGGGTGGAATCGAAGTGCATCGACCGGAGAGTGTAGAGAAGGCAGCCGCCGGCAGGCTCCGGCTCTGACGCGGGGGAAGTAAAGAAAATCCACTCATTTAAACTCGGCGGCCAGAGTGGCGGCCACTGCGGCTTCTTCGTCGTCGCTTCCTCGGACAGGTTGCCGTCCGTTGCTGGGCGCAACAAATCCTGTCGCCGTCCCCGCGGTTCCGCAAGCTCCAACCATATTCTCACTCCATCGCCGGAGCCGAAACCGGAGCGAAGCCGTGCCGGGCCGGGACGAGACGGTGGAAGAAGCCCGACGTTAGGGGAGTGGAGCGGTGGTTTTGTTTTGATCCCGATTGGCTTCTACGGCCGCCGGCTGCAGCTGTAGTGGTTACAGTTGGATGATTTTTCTCGCTTCACACGCCACGGCCACATATTCGTACGCGCGCCCACCGCTTCTTTGGCGCGTTTGCGTTCGCGCAAAAGGGCTCGGCTGCATGCCCTGCCGCAGCACTCACCGCGCGCCGGTCATCCCACAAAGAAACAGGGGGCAGGGGCGCGGGCAGCAGCAGCAGCAACACATCGCGGTACCCTGGATAGCGCGTTCATTGGGTCATTGAACCCGCTCGCAACGGAGTCAAAATCAGTCAAACACCACACGGTGCCCCGCGTGCCACCACCGTCGCCGTCCCGCCACAGGGACGGTAGAGTAAAAAGGGGAAAAAGAAGTGGCATTTACACACGCACACAGTCGCACCGAGCGCACACAGTGGGTACACAAAGGGCGGCGCACAAGGATACGCGGTGCACTGTGGTGTCGGATTCGAAACGCAATTGCCACGCCACACCAACCGGCCGAGACGGCAGTCGGGCCGAAGGGTTTCCCTTGGCCGGGGGAGGGGGGGGGGGGAGGAAATCATTCTACCCACACCCCAGCGACGCAGGGAGTCTGGAGTTTCCCGAGTGATTATGGCCGGCGTTTCGGAAATGGTGACGAGTCGTAACGAGTCACTGATTAAGTTATCCTTTTTTCGGTGGCGCTGGTATGACGCCTTTACATTTCCCCCTGGGGGCGTGTTTGGTTTAAAATGTTATCCGACTGAACCTTTACACAGAGATTTACATTTTCTCTGCCGGTTTCGGCTCACTAATGAGATTTGGCAAATATTTAATAATAGAAAAGATGACTCCTACCAAAATAGAGAAGCTATGAAATATTGAAATACTTCATTTCATGAGGTAATGCATTTGGGATAATTGCTATTTGGGATTATCTGTTGCTAACAAAATGTTGATATACTCTATTAAAAACATTACAATGTAACATAAACCCCGCTTTTCTCTAATACCTCCTCCTACATATCAGAGAGAAAGAAAAGCTAAAACGCCCATCTCTCCTCTAAACACAACTCCTTCGCCGAACGTGTGCCGGCCATTTTCCGACAGGGGGCACGTACCGGCTGCAGCTAGCACTGGCAGGGCACATGAGATCTTTCCAGCCCCACAGCCAACGCCACAGTGTCGCGGCGGCCGGCACGAGATGGCGCCAAAAAAAAAAAAAAAAAGTAGGTGGAAAAGTGCACCACCGCGGGATGCACTGGCGAAGAACCCCGAAACCGATCGATACCGAAAACGTTTCCGACGGCGACGCTGCGTGTGTAATGCACGCCGTGGATGCAGTGGAAGCAAAGTGGTCTACACTTTTCCTGGCACCGGGACTCCCAATTGCTTCAGTAGCTGAGCAAAGTGTGGAAGTTGTACAGTTTCCTTCGGAGACCATTAGAACCATGTGCCATATACTAGTAGGCATTTCTGACACGACTCTTGTAAGTTGAATCGAAGACACCGGGCTGCAGCAAAAAGAAAGGAAAAATCGCATCGGGAAAATTACAGCCTTTAGTTCGATTAGCCCCCCTCCCCGAGAAGAATATACCTCTTTTCCTATGAGATTTCAAATGTGCACTTTTATGCGCGCCGTCCGACTTGTTTGTGCGTCCGTGTGCTGTTCCTGCGAGGATTACGCGTGCAGATGGACAATCCGCACACATTACGGTGGGTCAATCCGCGCGCACGACCATAGTAATTACCGTTCCCGACCGTTGTGGGCCTTCGGTTTCGGAAGACGCGAAGCTTGGGCACAAGATGTACCGAACCAAACTTCTCCCGTATACCGACCGGACAGGACAATGAAATGCAGACTGCGGGGTCAGTAAGAGGGAGGAAAGATAGCAGTCAAAACAAGCAAATTGCATCGCCACATGCAAACGCCGGCTCGACTGTTCCTATACGTTGTGCCTAAACTCCACTAGCGTCGTGCGCCAGGCGAATCGGAAACGCTCGGATCGCAATTTCTCGGCCGCCAAACCCAACATTATAGGCTCATGCGTCCATTACCATTTTACATGCCGTCCGAACCCTTAGGAGAACCGGAAGGGGCCCCACGGGGGTGCAGGGAACGGTTGGCATTTTTCGGGCCGCTCTGTGATGTCGTGTGAGCTTAGAAAAGGAAGGAAAAGGAAGCCCTGTACACACGGCCCTGTACCGGGCCACATACAAAGACGTGGTGTACTCCTCACACACTATCTGGACCGGGCTGGCACGAGATGATGAGTGTGACTCGCGTGAAGACAAAAACATGCAAACGTAAACAAACGGCGCAGCCGGGCAGCATACACGCGTACATGTGTACCTGGTGGCCTGAGGGAGGGTCAAGCTGACGGGAGGGGAACCAAAATAACAGTTCCTACGAAAGCGATGCATAACATACATATACGTAAGCATGTGCAGTGCTCTCGCTCTCTCTCTCTCTCTCTCTCTCTTTCTCTCTCTCTCTCTCTCTCTCGGGTGGCACCCATACAATCAGACTCGCTTGACAAGAAGTGGAGGAGGGTAGTCTGGTGGGGGTGGAGAACGACACGACTACACGAGAGGACGGGGAGAACCGCGGGGAGATGCATAAGAGCATACTAGAT
>JAOEFI010016955.1:52422-68788 GCA_034621735.1 Anopheles plumbeus | reverse complement strand
TGTTGGCAGACGGGAACGGTTCTGCAGCGAACGGCCAGTGACTGCTCGGTGTCACTATAAACCCACAATTTATTGAGCAACTTATTGAGTTGAACGAGCTGTGAGCATTGGTGCCGGTTTGCAGTGGAAAACGGCGGCATCGTTGTGACGGTTCGAGCTCTAAATGTTAAGTCGCTGGTGACGTCTTTGTAGCTGTTGGTTCGATGGACCAATTCTCGATTCTTTGATTTCTTTTTTTGTTCATGGACTTGCTGGATTTAATGTCCACTTCTAATGGTTTCTTACACGTTTGAGATGAAATTCATGTGAAACAGAATTGTTTGTGAGTACCGTTCACATGATCGACATATATTTTTCGAGATTCTTGATTAATTGAATGTGTAGGTTCAAATCAATTATGAATCTTCGTGTGGCTTGCACAAACATTGTTCGATAGTTCTCCTACGGTGCCCATCAAAGCAATAGGAGTAATACAAGATGGACAGTATTTGCCGTTGTTCCAATACCATGGAGCAAATAAGTCTTCGCCTGCTACGCTTCAATCGTCTCCCGTTTGTGTCATACACGAGAAGCAGTGGCTTGGCTCGACTTCTCGGTCGTTTTTTTTTTCGAAGGAGCTACCCCCAGCAAGCACGTTGCTGTACATGTAAGGAGAAGAAGTTGAACACAATCTTTACAATAGCTTGCTGGAGCTGAAGTTTTATCCATTTTCGGAACGACACTTTCATGCAATCTATTTAAATATTTCGAGACCTGTTTGGCGGTATTATGATTTCCAAACACGAAGCCAACATAAGGTTGTCAATTTACAAGGGTCTGGCAGGGTATAACAGTATTGCGATTTCCCGGAACACTCAATGCCGCCAAAAGTGGTAGCTCAGGTAGCTTCGTTCTTCTTCCCGAGTCGCCGAACTGTGCAAAACATTCACCCATTGGTTGATTATTGCAGATATTTGCCTTTGCAATAAAAGAAAGAAGACAAGTAGAAACGACAACAGTCAGAAAACGCGGAAAACTCTGGTCTGGTCTGCTTTCTCGCATCAACAGTAACAACCGGCAACGGATGACGCGGTAGAAATGAAAGTAAAACAACCCAGTCCGCATAACCCTTTTTATGGTGGAAAAAATCAACAACTTTGCTCTCGGCTTTGTTTGCGTTCCAGTAAGCCGAAGAAAAGGACGGCTTTCCTTTTCGTTCCCTTTGGCGCATCAAAACACCGCCCCGAGTTGGCGGAAGTCGGTTCGTTCGTTTTTCTTTCGATTTCCTGCGACTTCCTTCGTCGGCAAGAGTTCGGCAAGTGTTTGTTGTTGGTTCTTTTTATTTCATGCCCCTTTTTTTCGATTTCCTTCCGATTTTATCGATACCATTGTGACATCCACCCCGTTTAACACTCCGCCCGTCGGGCCAGTGAGTTCGTAGCCACACGCTGTGGTAGGATGGGGCAGGCACTTAGGCTGCAACTTGGCATAAATCATCTTCGAGGCCATCACAAAGGTCACGTGCACTTATGGCGTCCAAAATGCGCCACTTTGCTGTTCGCAGCCCACACAATCTTCTACATGCGCCGAAGGCGAAGACAGAGAGAGAAAGAGTTAGAGTATTGAGCGATGGTGAACAGAACAACCTCGCCCTGACGATACACTATTCTGCCCCGGGACGGGTGGGGCAGGACATCTTCGATGGGGGCCTTATCGGTGAAATGGCCTGACGGTCATTTATCTAAGTGCCGCACTAGCAGTGTAGATTTATTATCCTGACAACAGTTCGTACACTCTCGGTTCGGTTCAATCCTTCCCGCCGAAGGTACGCGCCGCGACGATGAGGATGAGCTTTTTGCGACTTTGGCTGTCTTTGCATGATTGTGCCCTTTTGGCATAGTCTTCTGGTCTCTCTTGCTCTTCATCGCTCTCCCTTCACATCTCTCTCGCTTTCTTTCTTTGTTTGACCTCACGGAGCCGCCATCTATCGGCTTCTGCTGGCTGATTGTGCCAATCGCTGAAAGGCGTAGAGGAATGGCACATGGAGGCGCCTGGTGGGTCGTGAAAAGTTAACGCGTGTTGGCACGATTTCCTACCTCATCCAATTTTCGCAGAAAATAAAACAGATCACACAGCTCTCACACACACACACACACACACACTAAACCCCGCAACGACGTTCGGCGGCGGGAGGGAGCGCTTGATGCCCGCCACACCTTCCTGGTTAGCGGCGGGCTCTGAAAACCCGGCGTGGTTACTTTTGAAATTTATTCATGGAGAAAATTGACAACAGAGAAAGATTTATGTAAACCTTTGCCGGTACCTCCGGCCATGGGGCCTTTCAGCGATTCGGTTTGACAATCATTCCCACGACCGGCAGCGCGCGCGCCGTCAAGCAGCCGCGAGCAGCACATTCAGCGATGGCTGGAAAATCTAAATCCCCCTGCCGTAGGGGGTTAGCCTTCCAGTTTCCTCGCCGGTTTTCCAGCCACGGAAAGGGGGCACGCTGGTTGATTGCACGGCGCCGACTGTTCCGCTGTTCGTTGTGTGCAAGGTCGTTGAGCCTCCCGGGGGTGGGGGTGGTGGATTTCACGACACATCGTTTTGAGTTATGTTCTCATATGGAAAGGTTCAGCAGCACACGATTAGGCTCGTGAAGGTCTCGTGGACGTATCGACACTCTATTAGGTTGTCGCTTTTGAAAAGGTGTTACTGCGCAAATAATTTGAGCAAATATTTTTCGAAAGTCATCCGATCGGGGGTGGGGGTTCGATAAGCTGGCGAAAAAGCGTTCCACTTGACGGGGGGTTTCATATGATGCATTTTATTTTTTACCTTTATTTTCCTATGAACATTTTAATAACAGTAGGACAATATATCATTTATCTTTTTTATAGGTGTCTTTATATTTTATTTCTCTCGTTTATTTTGCGTGCCCGTGTTTGGAAGCTACTTAGCATCTCCGCAAAGTTTCGGTCTTCCATAAGAAAAATACGATAGAAAAACTTTCCACGTTTGGGGAGAACTTTCTTGTTCCACTCTGCCAATCGCATGACCAGTGGTTCCGCACGGCCCGGCCCATCTGCTAAAGTAAAGTTTATAGCTTTTTAAAAAAAACTTTCTGCCCTCCGCACTCTATTGACCCAAGCGCCAAGCGCACGCCATATGCACTCGAGAAAGGCGGACAAGACTCGACTCAGTTTGCCGTCTGAATATGCAGTACAAAATGTATTTGTCCAACCCACCAGTCGACTGGCAAGTGATCGGAGCATCTGGTGCTGGTTCGATACGGGTTGGATTGGAATTTTACATCCAGCTGAGGAGTGTGTTGCATCGAGTGCAACCCGTCCGTCCGTCCGTCGGGTTGCACTCGGTCGAACATATGCGCCGTGCGTCTTTCCGGGTGGGGGGAAGTGTCGCTCGAGAGAGGAGAGAAATATGAAACGTTTCAAGTCCCACTTTGCAGAACAAATAAAGGAATCCAAATCGTTTTCTTGCATGTGCATTGACCGGAATTGACGGCGAGCGTCACGTAGGTCCTCTGGGTGTCGTATTCGGGAAAAGGATGACAGTGAAGCTCGATGGCGCGACGATGGTATCCTTTCCAAGCCTTCGATTTTTTTTCTTCTCGTTTCTACCGTCAAACGAAACCAACACACGAGTCACATCCTGGTCGGTAAAATTCAATTTTCGTTATCTACTCTGTGTGTGTATGTGTGTTGGAACGAAACCTTAGTGTTGGCATACGAGATTCAGCATTTTCTTCCCCATTACGACCGCTGTTTGACGATCTTTCAAGAAAATCATTCACACCACAATCCCGTTCCCTTCGGTCGGTGGTGGATCGCTTTTTGGGGGAACGGAGGGCGACAATAAGGGGCAGCCAACGGTAAATGGGATGTTTCGATCTCCGGTTTTTGCACGAGACGCAGTTCCATCGAATCGGATGCTGACGCCGTCACCGCATCGTGGAGTGTTTTCGTGGAACTGGTTGCGTTATTTGCAATAAAAAGTCCAACGCAAGGTTTGGCAGCCTTTGTACCAGGAAGTGTCAGCAATCCACTTTTATTTCGGGGCTCCCAGGCTTCCAGGCCAAGCAACAACATAAACATAAAAAAAAAAATCAGTCAGTACAATAAACCATAATAAGTGCGAAGGGGATCTACAAAGGGATGAAGTTTATTCGTATGAATGGACTCGAATGGAAAATTGGTGAAAAGAGAAAATCAGGCTGAAAAATGTTACTCGTATGTTCGATATAAGTGAAATAAAGAGAAGAGTATAGAAAAGATGTTCTCACGTAGAAATGGGTATCAACATTCAATTAAACGCCTCTACTCTCAGCTGTCTCACAAATGTATGATGGCTGAAAATAGAAAGGCTGGTGGGAGAAATTTTGCATTAGGTTCGTACATTGATATATCTCATTGATCGCTAATACCTTCCGAACACTGATTTCTTCTTATTTGCTGGACTTATGGAGTGTGAGAGAGTTAATTTATAACTTTCGTTCGTACATACCTATTTACGTTTGAATCAAATAATGAACAAATAATTTGTCAAAATATCACTGCACCCGGGCGGCACATTCCAACACAAAATTTCAATAATAAAGAATTTCACACTACCGTTGGCATTCGTAATCGTACTCGGTGATGGTGGCGCCTGGTGGTTTTCGTAATCTGTCTGAGGGTCTGTTGGCATCTGATGTTTGTTCGTTCACGGCTGATTGGCAGCGCGCGGGGCTGAAAAGAGCGGCGGCCCATGCATGGGGAATCCTTTAGCCTGTCCTACAGCATCAGCCGCGCCTGTTTACTCTGCGGTTGTGGCGATAGAATTTTCAATTTCCTTTTTCATTAGGCACCCGTCGGATAGCGAAGTCCCCACTGTGCTGCTGCCTGTGAGTGTGAGTGTGTGTGTGTGTGTGTGTCTGTCTGCTCCTGGTAGGACTATAATGGTAAACCCACACGGTTGCAACCGGATTGGAAGCCTAACGAAATGTTTGCTTTGCGGCTGATTCTCCGTTTCCGCTTTCAATCCTGTTTCCAGTGCCTCAGCTAGCCGGCTTGTGGCGTTTTCCTGAAATTTGCTTCCTTTTGATTCTGGTTCCTGTTTCATTCGTCTGTGACAGTCCACACTCTCGCGGGCGGTTGGCCAGCGGCGGAGAAAGATGTTGCTTTATGCTTATGCAAATATGTGTTGATTCTGCACCGTTGGCACAATGGCAGCCCTCGAGCTCATACGGCGATACGGGTTTTTGGGGTTTTTCCTTCTCCTGGTTTCCCTCCCGCAGTGTGCAGATGCAGCATACGATTGCAGCGAAGAAAAGTGCACGGTTAGTATGCATTGCACTGAAACCGCAGCTGTCGACATGGAGGGAACAGTTTTCAGGAAGCGAACATCTTCATTCGCCTGCTGAGCGGGAAATTTTCTGAACCAATCGATAGTGAAATTCGGTGGCCGTTTTTCCTCAATCGGGAAACAAATTTTAGCAACACTTGCACTCTTAACTGATGTTGTTTAATGAATCTATAAGGTAACGAAGAGTACGTTTGATCAAATTATATACAACGTGTTTAACAATCAGTTGAACAGTTTAGTTCGAGAAGTTTCGCGTGTGGCGGTTGGTATATTTTTTGACGTTCAGATAAGCAAGCAAAAGGAAATGGAAAACTATTCCATCCTCATAGCGTTGGACTATAAAAACGGTTCGTGAAAACCATTTAATAATGAAGGAAAATGTGCTTCATAGTTTTATCGTCCCTTATAGAAAGCATATCGTACATCAAGATTGCAAGTTGCAGTGGAAAACAGACAAGAACCAGCACACCCCTATGCTACTGTCTGCCCTTGAAGATTATCGTCATCTTTCCATTTTCCGCCCGGTCACTGTTTCTTCATCATGACAGAGATAATCTTCACGCAATGAAACCAATCAATGGTGGTGGCTTTTCTTTAGGCCATCGATGGTGACCACATCGTTGGTGTTTTTGTGTGTGCCAAAGGTTGATGGTTGATCAAGCTGTTTGTTTTTCGCTTATCCGCCAAGACTTATTCAACCACAGCAATTCATCGCCCAGCAGCTTTGTGAATCCCGAAACAAGCGGAAGAATTAGAATGGTCAGCTTGTCTGCCATCGATGACCATGGCGAGACAACGCGAACGCACTACATTTGCAGCATCAGCCGGAATGGTAAAATCTGATTATTACCCAAACTGCACGAATTTCCATCGTGATGGAATGGATTTATGGGATATGCTGTCACACAAAGCTTATGTAGAAGAAACAAAAATTCGAAACGTTCACGTAGAAACTCAGCTGCTAGACAAAACGAAGGTAATAATGCCCCCTGCTTAGTAATTACATTGGTCAAATAACATAATGTCAGTTGCTGAGAGGAAAACAAGCGTGTTGTTATTTGCATTTAGACGATTTCATATTGCTTTTGACCCTCTATACATGATTGGTGTTTATTTTCCTGCAGGGAGATTGTGTTCATAAATGACTTGTGCACCGATTGACATGAGTATTACAAATGTAATTGATGGCAATGTGCTACGCTATGTAACGTTCACTCATCGATGATGTCATCAAAGGTAGTGGTTGCTTGGATCGACAGTGATATGCCTGTCCACAATAGGAATGAAGTTTAAATGGCAATGAACAGACAAAAGGATATCCTTTGCCGGGTTTGTTTGTAGAATCGTTTCAATAGCGCCATGTTTCCCTTTGCAATTTGTGTTTACTCGATAACAAATTCTGATTGACTGAAGTTCGGCTCCTTGTAGAACATGCTAGTTGAGTAATACTACTTCTTCGATGGGCCACTCCGGAAAGACTCGTTTCTCGGGCGTGCTGGAAGGTAGGAAAATAGCTTTATCCTCACTGAAAGGACGGCGAACCTTCTTCGGCTGTCCGTCACTTCTCGGAAGGCACAATTTACTCGTCGAATGGATATCGTGAATGGGCGATTGCCGAGGGTTGATCCGTCCCGGTGGTGTACCTCGTGGCAGTACATTCTCGCAACGCACAACCTTTTCAGGCCATTGGCGTTTTTGTGGTCCGGGGGATGAAAGTAGGATACAGAGAAAGGAAAGGAAAACGAAAAAATGCTAGCCTTCCCACGGACAGCTTTTTTGGCGTGAAACCGACGAACGAGAAAAAGCTTTTACGCCACCGAAGGTGGGTGCAATGTGTAAATTATTTTCTTTTTATGTAAGCAGCTTTCCCTTCCCAGCTCGTGGCCGATCCTTCATGGAGGGACCCTTCCCCGGATGAACGGTTCACACTAAGTTATTCGGTCAAGCGCTGGGGAAAATAAATTCAATTTTAACTTAAAGCATCTCAAACCGTGTACGTATCATTTTGCGAACGTTAAACGTGTTAAAATATTTTCCCAAAAATGATGGAAGGCCAATGATGAAATCGGCAGGGCTTGATCTTGTTGCTTATGCCTTATCTTCTCGTACGCGGTGAGGCATGGAACATGTGGCAGTTCCGAAAAAGTTCCGTTCCAATGTATTCATTACACAACTTATGCAGCAACTCCTCCATTGGAGCAACCCGTTCTTTTGGAGCAGGTGTTTTATCTCGAGTGGCAATTTGCATAATCTTCATATTTTGCACACACTTAATATACATATATGTACACCAGATGCTCTCCGAGGAGCTCCCCATGCGTTGCATAATGAAGATTGAGCGAATGTACATATTGATTTGTTTACAAACGAAACCGCCATCTATTACCCCCTATTCCTGCGCCCTTCCCTTACGCCTCATGTGTTCAAAGACGTTCCAAGTTCGTGAATATCGGAGAACAATATGGATCCAAAGCCAAGATTTTAATCGCGCCTTGTCTCACAGGTACGAAGGTCCTTGTTTCGTTTGCGAGCGGGGTTTTTGAATGGGATCATAATTATCCCGGCCAAACATTCTGTGTGAGTCTTTTGAAACAAACACGAATCAATTTCCTTCGAAAATGGTGCACCGTGGAGTGGTCCTTCGGGCCAAGCTGGTTCCGAGTAGCTGGATCGATTTCTTGGGTACCGGCGCTACTCGGAGAAGAGCAATCAATATTCCAGGACGGGGCCAATCTTCACTCGGTGTATCCTCGATGTAACTTCCAATAAGGGCATTATTTGCGTCTCGAACCCCTTTCGAGTGTTACTTCGGAAACGTCCAACGATGGAGTACGCAATTTTGTATGTCGACAGGATCTCCTTTGTCGTCCGTGTGCCCCACTTGGGCGCTTACGTCTCACGCTTCCGTTGCACGATCGAACCAATCGTGAAATGGTCCCGTTTCCATCCGGAAACTCCTACGCACAAAAGCCACGCATAGTACAGCATATTCCAATATCTTGTCTCGCAAGCACCCTTGTGGAGCTGGTGCGAGCATAATCGAGCCCATTATGTAGCGCTGTGTCTCATTTAATTAGCCACGGCATCCATACGTCTGCTTATTATCTCGGACGCAATCTGTGGGGTATGTTTATCGCATAGCCTCGCTCGTCCCAAAATACTTGCGGAAACTCGGCTCCAGTCGTCCTGCTGAAGTACTCGCTGAAGGAAAACTGCTGCGTTTGATCCTGGCCTCCTGTGCGTTCGGTTGTTGTGCATCGTCTGGCTAACAGATGGAGCTGCGATGAATTTCGAAGAATTTCCCAATCAGCCCCATAAGATGCGCCCTTGCGTTTTCCACGCTTGGTTCTACGATCTCTTTGTGCTGTTTCAATGGGCGAATTTCGAAGCTTTCTCTCCGCCCGATTTGGGATGCTGTTGCAAAAAAAGAAAAAAAAAACAACCCCGAAACAAGTCAACCGGCAGCATCTCGCGCATTTTTACAGATCAAAGGGATTTTCCCGGGCATTATCCCAATCCATCCAACTGTACTGCAGGGTGGCGGGAAAATGAAATGAAGAAGAAAAGTGGGTGGGAGAGGATTGGAGAGAATTCGAAAGATTAACTTTGTTCGGGCCAAAAGTTTCGCATCAAAGCAAAGTGCTACGGTTTCGTAGCGAAAGTCGCGGTCGTTTTTCCCAAACGTCAAGCGCAACCCAAATGTGGAAGAAATCCTTTTCGATCACCGTTTCGATTTATTTTTCACTGAAAGGGAAAAAAAGAGGGGAGCAAGAAAAACCCACGCGTCGCTAGAGTAAAATTTCCCGACCGCTAAAAGTTAGTCCACTTCCCGACTGGGACTGCACACGGGTTGACGGATGAATGATTTGCGGGCCGGTAGAAGATGCACAGCGATTCAGTAGCAGCCAAGATGGCTTTCGGGGTCACAAACTGCATCGCTTTTCGCAGTGGCCCCACACGCACCACCCGAGCCGGGTTTTTTTTTCGAAAACCCCGGCCACGGAAAGAAATGTGTCCCGATAAATGTTTGATTGCAGCTTTCCTGCCGCAGGTTGCGCGGCGGACGAACGTGCGGGCGGGTGAGGCGAAATCGAGGATGGGGAAAACAACTTTATTTTCGTCCGCCGCACCCGACCGACTTGCGCTAACGGAAAACGGATTGTTGAATTGAGTTAAGGTAATGGTTTCTCGGTATTGACTTGGTAAACTTTTCAAAGTGGAATGGATCGAAAGTTTTCAAATACATTTCCTTTCGGACTGGGGTGGACAGCATGGGATAGTTATTTTTTCTCTGTTTGTATACAGTACTCGCTCAATTGCACCACCAACTAATGAAAGCCATTAAACTCAAGGACATCAATTTGGACAATTACAGTTGTCTCTCTCAATCATTGCGTCGAAAAACACATTTCAAGATTGATTCAAAGATCGCTCCGTTTCATGATGAAGTATCCGTGAAATGGGGTTGGGGATAAGCTTCCTTTAAAGTATAGTTTATGAACGTTGAATCAGGTTGTACGAATCTAATCTTTAGAGAATAGTTTATACACGTCTCAATGTTCTATCATTGCTATTAAACCCATCGAATTAAATCCATCGAATCTGTCTCTCTCTACCGTTCTATGGCCTACTGCGTCCGGTGCATTTACTAATGGTGTTTTTTAATTGCATTACGTCATAACTAGTTCATCATTGTCATCTTTGCTCAGAAACGAACCAGAAAGCCTTCATGTTTCGATAATTAAAGGAGCGGCTCGGATGAGGTGAAGCTTGGATATAACATTAAATTTGGAAACTAGTTTTCTAGCTTTTCCTGTCCAATAATGGTACCCTTAGAATAGAATACCTTTCCATTGTTTTGTCTTGTCCAACTAGCTCTAAACTCCATTAAACCCACTCGCGCCCATTTAATGACATCGTGGTCGCTTAATCAAGGTGATGTATGTGCCGCAGTAAATTGGTATTTGCCCAACGCCACAAGCTCTCACCAGGGCTCAGCACGTAGGTTATTCCGAACGGCTTCCGGGGTTTCCCAGCGTTAAGATCCGGCGGGGCACAGGGGATGCGACCACTTTTGGCCGATGGCCCAATATCGGTGGTGAGAGTTTTCACCAGGGGAAACGCGTCTCTGGGAAAACCCCGGTGGGACCCCAGGCGACCGGCCCAGTTTTTGGGTACCGGTGAGCTTCTCCGACTTCCCCTGCCTGGCACCCCCGAGCGAGCGCTGGCCGGAATGAAGCCACCTGCCAGAAACAATCGCAGTTGCAGCAATCACGAACCCCCACGCTTCCCGCTGACCCACGATGGGAATGCATCACAATGCGCGCGCCAACCCGGGTCGGGTTGCAGGGCCGAATGCAGATGCAGTCACCCCCACGGTGCGATGCAAAGGATCAACACGCTCACTTGCGTTGCGTGCCATAACTTGGCGAGCGGCGGGACGTGACATGTGATCGTGACCGGGTTTTTCGCCGGCCCGGGATCGCCTGGCTCCCCACCGACGACCGGCGGCCACTAATGAGTTTCCGGTGTGAATGTAAAATTCAATGGCAACCGACAGGCGCATCGTGGCGCACACCGCAAACTAGCACAACTTGGGCGGTGCGTTATCCGGTGCCGGAACGTCCGGACGCCCGACAAACCGGAGCCCAATGCCCGTTGTTCTGTGTTCGAGCGGTCGCCCGTAGAACCTCCGGCTGGCAGATCGTGCTGCATGTTTGTGACGCGGGATAATCGGAATGCTGCGCGGAACGCCCGCCGGGGAAGTTGGGGGGCTGGGCGAAAATTCGAAGATTGCCTTCGCGAACGGTTTCCGGAATAGTTTCGGGGATAATTTCAATTCGTTCACTAAACTCGTTTCGACCCGTGCCCCTCGCCACGGCGCGTGTCGGTGTAGGGGCACAAAGAGAGAGAGAGAGATTCCTCTAGCCTTTGGTTTGGCAGTCAGGACATCCCAATGTATTGAATTACGCGCGCTCTTCTTGTTGTGCCATCGGTGCATGCCGTCACATCTCCTGACAGTTGCTGATGGCACCGTGACGCTCGGTGTATTCGTGTGACTTTTGCCAGTTGCACATTCGAGAGTAGTAGAACCACCACTCCCTACCCCGGACAATCTCTCCGACCGTTCCCTCACGCGTTGAAACACACAGCGCACAGTGCAATAAATCATTCAACAGTCGCGACTACACTCGCGTGACAGTCGAGAGTGATTCCGACCCGGTCGTCGTCGCGTGTCGCCCGTCACCGACACGGGAATAAAAACCCTTTTCCTGCTGTGGCGAAATTTGGACGATGGCATAAAAAAACACCTTCCGTCATACGGCACCCAGAACAGGGATCGGTTGCACTGAGTGTGTTTTATTATTATTTCACGTTTTCAATTTGTCTCGCCGCCGTGCCATCGGACAGGTTGCGTGTTGTTAATTGGTTATAGGGCTTTTTTTCGAAGCAGGGCCGGTTTCGCTGTCGGTGTTTAATTTTTCCCATAGCTACCAAAACTATAAAACTGACATTCGAAAATACCTTGACATACCAACGAGTGCCAATAACTGCTTGAAACAACAACCCGTCCTTAAAGGTTGTTAGGTTGATCCGAATGAACCTTGTGTTTGTTTTTCCTTGTACCCCTGTAGTAAAAGGATCGCCCTTAAATAATCTTACGCTTGCATATCTGATTCTATTTCACAGAAATGGCTCCACATTGGACACAGAATGGAATCAAAATATTATTTCTTTTCGCCGTATATTTAAATCGAGGTAAGTAGAGAGAAAAAAACTAAATTGGATAAATAACTAAATCATGCAAGAGTAACACTCTTCGAACGGTAATTCAGCATTGGAAAATTTCTGCTAAGCGTGTGCAAAAAACAGCTGCGGAACCGGAAATGAAACATTCTCACCACGGGACGAATGAAACGACGGCCTTCCCTCCATCTATTTTTAATCAATACCTGTTGCAACCAATCAGACAGCACGGAATTCAACTCTAATTCAACTGTTCGCCGTTCGCATTCTGTTTTGCATATTTTATGGTGCTATCTTTCGCTATCTTTCGATATCTTTGTTGACCTGGTTTTGGACGATTTTTCCCGAGGCCCGGTCTGTGCACGTTTGTGAACTCCACGTTTGCCTATTGGATCGAATAAAAAAGAAAAGAAAAAACAATCCAGCTCCGTTTATTTTCTCTCTTCAGTCGGAACTGGGATTGGGCCTTTGGGCAATTTCGGAATGCTATGGCTTCGGCCAGTCGCAGAAACACGTCTAGTGAACGTGGAACGTGGAAAGTTAGTTTATAGTTTTACAACTTGGAAAGGGGTTTTAGAATTGTTTCTCGACGAAACTACCCAGAATATCGAGGACACATACTATATTCAATTCTACTATCGGTATTGCTCACGATGAATGGGCTGTGTGACAAAACTGTGACGGCTGTTGTCTGTGAATCCTTTGAACAAACGAAACCACAAAAAACTGATTATTGCAAAAGGTTGTGTTTCGATTGGAACAAAGCAAATTCTCCGTTACCCTTGGCATGCTTACGTAACATAAGAGCCTTATTTGTTTTAACGATCTTGTACTCGTCCCTGTTGAATCTCGGCGCACCGCAAATCGGCTTGGTTTCTGATGTGTGTGTTTTTTCTTCCCCTCTCCTCCCCGTCCCTATAACCACCCGCTATAGACCGTCCAGTTTCCACCGAAGTGTTCTGCATCTAACCCCACGGGGACAACTGACTCCCAAACAAGCTTCATTATGTCGAAAACGTTTCGCGAACAGCCTCCAGATGAACCTGTACTTCTCCACTGTGTGATGTAGCAACCGGTTGGAACGGGGTAATGGAGAACGGCGGGTGGAGGAGGTGAAGGGAGGGGAGGAAAAAAACATCAACCAAAATCAAGCTTTGAAAGCTTGCTTGTATGCCCGCTCGTGGCCGGGAGCTTCTCGTGCCTTTGCATCGAACCGACAGTAATGAAAAGCCAACAGCATTGCGACGACCCGGTCCGTCCTCGTGCGGATTGCGGTAGGACATAAGGAATGTTTTCGGAAATGAAATGATATAATAGCCCTTGGGTCGGTTGCAGCCACCACCAGGGAATGCCCGGTGCGTAGTGGGCGTGTTGACGGCCGAGTGTCCTCATACAGCGGGGGCTGCGTAGCTGTGGGTGTATTGTGTGTGTGTGCTTCTGATTTTTTTGGGTTTCATCTTTTATACAGTTTGTTTGTTCAAACTCGAGGTTCACAATGCACGAACCAGGAATGTCCGGTAGAAACTTATATCCTTCCAGTTTTACCCATTTTAAAAGTTTCAAATTTGTTTTCATTACATTATTCTAAATGTTTCCGTTCCGTTCTAGCATTAATTTACTAATTGGAAGGAAAAAATGGTTATAAATGATTTCATTAAAAAGTGAACCAATCCAGAAGAAAGGAAAAATTACCAAAACCCCGACGACGTGGAAAAAAGGGGAAAGCTCTCTGCCCAAAGAGTGGCTCACCTGATGTGGTTTTTCTTTTCCCATGGGAGGTTCTCTCAGTGGGAGTTGCCCCGTTGTAACGTCAGCAAAATGTACCACATTTTGATTTATGAGCTTTGATAGTCCCTTCCTCCGTCTGCCCTCTGGCGTTGTTCGTGGTCGGAGCAAGTTTACTTAGCTATATTTATATATATATATATGGTCCGCATTTACAGGACAACCTATCTTGGGGATTCGAACATCCTGAATTTAAAAGAAGGAAGGCCAGAGTCAACCGAATTCGTTTGGAAGGGCGACTGCCAAAGCATTTCCATTTCACGAAAAAGCAAACGGCAGAGATGAAGTCATACCGTAATCAGTGAAATACACTCCACTTAGCCAAGGTCGGCGGCTCCATCGAACGATAATGCGTTTGCGGAGGAACAAAAGCGAGTGACCGACCAGGCGCCTCCATTGCCATGGAACGGCCCAGCCAGTTTCGCTCCGGTTGTGTATCGCTGGGAAAATGTATTCATCACTCAAGTGCTCCCGCGTGTTGACGTGGCTGGCCGGTGTGCACCGGAGCCGGAGCGGGTCTATCTGCGGGTTCGCTCTTCATTTCGGACCCCGTTTAGCATTTTCTAAGCATAATGAATGACCCGAGTCCGAATTTTGAACGGCGGCTGGCCGAAACCGGTAGTGCGCTGCGGTGCGTAATTATATTAAATGCGTTTCCGTTTCCGTTTCGTTTCGGCCACGGTAGGGGCTGCGGGTGAACGTGGGAAGGTAAATCATTCCGGCTATTCGTCAACGTCAATCAACGTCGCAACGGTGGCGCGCGGCTGTTGGGCTTTCCCTTTCACTGATCCTTCTGCTAGACACACACACACACACACTTCAGGGGGGCCGAAGCATGAAGTACTTTGACAAACGGTTGTGACGTGGACACGGCATCCACCGGAGGGCCCCGGATTGCCTGGAAAGGAAGCAAATAAGGCCATCTCGGATTTCTATCGCTTCCGACCGAACTGTAAGTCATTAGCAAAAAACCTTGCGCCAAACGTACCGAATTCCGTTGTCAATGCCGGTGGTGGCTTTCATTTTCCGCAAGTTGCCTTTGTTCAACCGTTGAGCAAGGTGAGAAGGGCCGTGCGGTGGGTGGGTGTATGGCCCAAATTAAATGAACGAACGAACGAACGAACCAAAAAGGAACGCAACGGGTGGGGAGCCATTACTCTCATTTGAATAATTTTTGATTCATCTTTCATTGGAATGCAAAATTTCTCGGGAAATTCAAGTGGTTAATTTTTGGCGCCCAATTCCAGAAACGAATGGCGAAAGCGCCGCCCGCGGCCTTGACGCTAATGATGACGATGAGCTGTCAGGATTTGGTCGAACTTTTCGCCACGCTCTTCCCCTCCCGGGGGGAGAGCACAAGGAACTTCCCGGTCAACGTCCTTGTGCGTGACCAAGGGAAGCGACGATTCTAATTGCAACATTAGCTACATGGTGTAGTTGTGCGTGGAACGACAAAAATTCGTTTTCGCGTTCGTGACGTTGGTGTTCTTTGTGTTATGTTGTTGTTGGGCGTTGATTCTTAACTTCGACGGTGCTGTAAAATCTCGATGGAATCAACAAAGACGTTTTGACTAGCGGCGTAGTGGGAATGAATAAATTACGCCGTCCGTCGAGATTAGTTCCTAATTGCATTTTTTTTGTCCCCCCGTGGGAAATTAATGGAAGATGTCTTGGTGCATTTAGAAACTTGGTGCTCTATGTCTGAATTGTACTGGAAGTTTGATTTATTTTTACAAAACGATTTCTCTACTGAGGTCGAGATCGCTTGTGTGTCATTAATAGTCGTGAGTGGTACTGAACGGTTTTGATTTAGGTTTTGTCACACTTTAAGTGAGAAGGAAAAATAACAACATAGTACAGTATATATATTTCCCGTGGCTTCATGACGCAACGCAAACGAGTATTAGAACGTGCTGGTTGTCTTTGTACCGCGGAAAATGGGTTCCATAGAACCTGCTGGAGCTTCGGACCTTTTTTTTTCTTGACAAAAGTTGCACCGAAAGTCATGCTGGCGTTCCTTCAAACCACGTCTTTTTTTTCAAATAGGTTTTGGTCTCATTTTCATGTCACGTAAAACAGTCCTTCCGCACAGCGGTTGGGAAAACGCACACGGTTTTTCTCCCACTATTGGACAGCGTTTTTTTTATGTCGCACCGAAACATCTCCGTAACAACCCCGCCGGAAACATCGTGCCGGGTTTGGTTGGACGTCACTGGCAGAAGAAAGAGAATCGTAGCCTCAATAGTGAAAACGTAACATATGCGTGGCAATGATGTCCATTGCAGCAAACGCTCACAGAAATGTTCTTGCAAGAAATGTTACGACGGGGAGGAGAAAAAATCATCACGCCCCTCCCAGGGTGCCAGCATAAACGAGAGGGGGAGTAGTAAAAACCAAACAAACATTCCGAACGAAATCAAGTTAACCGTAAGCAGGCCGCAAAGAGGCAACCCAAATCGTGTCGCAACGAAACGAAACATAAGAGACAAAAAAA